>JAECUM010042275.1:0-17741 GCA_016617855.1 Megalonaias nervosa
AACAGTATATTATATTACGTACCAATGAACCTGAAGAGAAATTTAAAACACCTTGGACATATTCAATATGAATTCCATTACTCTCAGGAGATGAAAGTCGGTTGGAAGGATAGAGTATTTATCCGAAAGTTTACTTTACTGTCTTTGATGTTTATATTTAAGATTAACATTATCATTGCATAGGTGATGGATCCTGTCCGTGGTGACGGGTTGCGGAATTTGCTTACAGGATGTTGAATTAGCTAATATCTAATGCCAATTTCGATAACGATTTGTTCCACTTGTTGGCGAATATCTGCCTCAGGGTGGTGCTTACAAACCCTCATATACACTGAAGTATAATATTGTTAAGAGAAAAATGGAAATCAACAGTTGGGTCCCTGATGTACCAATACCAACTCGAAGCCAGATAAAAACGTTCGCATTAACACGTGAAAACGCTCGGTCGTTGACTGCACCACCATGTGTGAAAGCACTCGTTCTTCAAGTACAAATCGGAATTCCTTGCAAACTCCACCAACAAAGAAAAAAATCTAGACTGTTATTCAACAGTTTTTGGACGAAGACTAGAGCAATCGTTTCGGACACCATCCAATAGTGTAATCAATATGATTTTATATAAACTTAATGCCAAGCCCTCAGAAAGCTCAATTACCGGAGCTTTCAATATTCTTCAGCAAAGATTTTCTTTGATTGCATGGAAGTTGCACTAGTAAAAAAGAGTAATTGGTTAGAAGTGTGTGCAACGTGCGCTTGTGCTTGTGTTGAGCAATTATGCCAAGCGATAATATTATTAATAGAAATGTGATAGATACTCAGTGTTATCGACGCGAAAAAATATTTGAAGCGGAACAACAGATTATATCACGAAGAGAACCGCACTATTGTGAAATATAAATGCATGTTCGTGGTTGTAAATTGAAGCTATTTTGGGAATATCCGCGGCAGCCTCTGTTGGTCTAGGTGTAGCGGGAAGCACGACTACATTAATTATTTTAGGCACACTAATCCGAATTGTTGTAAGAGTCATATCAATATTAACCGGCTAGACTGGCGACACTGGTAAAATCATCTGGTCACGATTGTATTTATGAATACCTATCTATTCGGAACTTCTCCCGGCCGCACAAAACAGTCGCAATACAATTAATAAACTCTATTCGGTGGCTATTGAAAATAAAAAAAATTAGCATGACTGAGTTTGACACCGTGTTGGCTAAAATAGAAAACCACCAAAAACTCCGAGCACAGGAACGGAACTAGAGGATAGTGGATTTACAGTCAGGGGCACTTGTGGGAAACGTTTGCACATGCGTATGTGCGCTTGATATGAGGCCAAATTCAAGGGTGGGGTGGGGTGAAAACTATGACCTAGATCAGTAAGACAATTTAAAACTGTTATTTTGCCACTACCGCCCATACGATATTGGTCACTCCAAATTTGTTTACAAAACACTTTTTTTTTCGATAAAACTGCTATGAGAAACTGTAAAGAAAGTTTAGGTGGGCCAAGGTATTGTATTATCTTCATTAGTAGCAGTACAGAATAACACCATTTACATATTTAATTAGGTCTGAATCTTAGTACAGACCAAATTACAGGTCCAGCCTTTTTCAGATACGTGAACTTTCACTCTTGTTTGTTTTTCTTATCAAGAACTGTTGAAAATATGGAAGGACAATGGCAAGAGGCACGCTTTAATCATTGAGACGTGCTCTGCTATACCTATACGCGGTCGCCCGCTAAGTTCGCTGACCCGCTACACAAACAACCAGTAACAGATAACAAAAGTGGTCAACATTCTATCCGTATAAGTTACGAGAGGTCACGCGAGAAATCAGTTCAAAAGAAACTAACGAAGAAAGTAAAACGGCGCCCAAAGTACATGTCGTGATTGCGATAGCTTGGAACAATGTTAGCGCTGTTTAAGATTAAGAATATATTTTTTGTGTTGTGTGAAAGGTAGTGGATTCACCCCCATGTATGTTTCGATGCAGCTGAATGGGAGAGATATCATTGGGCCTTAACGGTTGTTTGTGCAGAAAGCAAATTAGCAGAATAGTGAGCCTCGAACGGGTAAATATAACTCGCTCAATGTAGAAAAAGTTGACTAAAACTCACATGTCTTTTGGCATATTTGGATTGGCATTTAGTTTTTGTATCTCTGTTACGAATTTTTGTGCTGTGAAATTTGACTGGACATAGCGAAAATTCATTCGCTTTGTCACTGGAATACTGAAACCAACGTTTTCAGTGTAGACATGAATTCTTTTTGAAAGTGCACTTTACTGTCAAACATTTGGGTATGCTTAGATAATCGAATTAAAACTTTCAGATTTGAAAAGAGTCGGGCGTCGTTTTTGAGATTATAAATAGCACACAGGAATAATGTATACACACTCGAACAACTGCGGCTATTGCCAAACTAGCTGATGATGCCATGTAAACATTAGCATGATGAAGACCCACATCTCAGAAAAGGAAATCCGTTATGTGGAAAAACCGTCTGTAAAGATGAGGTAAGTTTCAAGAGAGAGAGAGAGAGAGAGAGAGAGAGAGAGAGAGAGAGAGAGGTGGTAACGTAAACTTTCAATCGGTAACACTCTGAGATCAATTACACGAGAAATCTATTTGTTTATCCAGTGCTCTAGAACTTCGTATTAAAGTGCTTTAGTCACAACATAATACATTGCAATGTATTTAAACTTTTTCAGCCCTTGGGCGACAGCAGTAGATACTCTTTTATTTTCACATACATAAATTAATGTGAAATCTTAAAAATCCACTCGCGACATTTGTTCCTTAGATTACTAGTATGACTTGTCACTTGACCATATTACATTCCTACAAGTTCTATGTTTAAACGAGCAAAGCCCTAGGTAAGTTTGACCGACTTTAAAAGCGATTTTCAGCCTTTTTAGAACGAACTTCAACATTTTGTGCCACTTTTATAACTGAGATGTGTTGTATACCGTGATAAAGTACTTTGTACGTTTGGGAATAAACCTTTATGACAAACGAGACATTGCCTACATGAGTGTTGGATTCAAAGTACTTAAATGATCAACCTTGATTTCATTTTAAAGACTCTAACCGAGTAAAATTTCTTTTTGAAATGAGCCATATAAAACAAATCCGACAGTCTCATGTTACTTTACTTTTGGATTCATTTGCAAAACAAATATCTCTATGCAATCAATGAATGTTTTTTCTTGTCTCGAGTGTCTTCGAAATCCAACAATACAGTAAATGATTTTTGTTACATTGATTACAAAATAGTGTAAATGTGTTGTGATATTACCAATTAATAAATATTCCTTACTTTTTTCAAAGGCTCAGCCGACATTTGGTTATGAGAGAGTATACGTTGCCAGTTCAAGCAATATAACAAGTTCCTCCGAAATTTGTAACATCATATTAAGCATACCAACAGCGGAATTCTACTTAATTGTAAAAGCAGGTAAGGAGAGAGAGAGAGAGAGAGAGAGAGAGAGAGAGAGAGAGGGGGGGGGGAGGGAGGACCATACGTTCATACAATGTGGTATTCATTTAGCGATCAGTAGGCTTTTGTATTCATTTCAGTCCTTTGCAGAGATAAAGCCATCTAATACAGTTAATATTACTGTCGATTTTAAGTTGTATTGCATGCATAAAGATATCTCCATTTAGATATATTATTTGATGCACATTATACAGAGTGATGCAAACAATACAATCCGGATGTACAAAACGTATATTTCGGTTATAATCAAATGTTATATTGCTCACATGATATCGTGTATTGCAATTGATCTAGAGATTCTAATTTGTATGCTGATTTTAATTTAGGAACAGAAATATTTATAAACATATAATTCTAGCGTTTGAGATTGCCTTTGTCAGACATGAAATCCACAATTCCAGGTGACTCTAGTCACGCGCCTATGCAATATATTGGGCCGTACAAAGAGGCAACGCCAATTACATGACAAGAAACATGCCTATGATTAAATGAATGAAGAGTCTGCATGTATGTACGAAGACTGTCAATACTCACTGAAAATTACACAGCGACATGAATTTTGCTCTTGGTGAGATTCTGACTGATACGAGCAGCGAGATCACACGGGAAGTTCTCGCAAAGCGGGGGGTGGTGGGGGGTGTAAGGGGGTGGTGTCTAAAGAAGTACATTGATGTACATTTATGGTAGTGTTTCTTTAGAAAAGAATATTGCCTGTGTGTGAATTGTTCTAGTTGAAGTTGTGTCTATTCAACGCTACAAAGAGCAACGTTATGGTCACCTAAATTGGTATTAAGATTATCACAGATATAAACAATCATTGTCATTTACATGTTTTATTTTCAATTATTCTTGTAAAGAGATTATTAACTCTATTTCAAAAGTAAAATTAATAACTTTGGGCACTCCTCACTGCGCAACTATTCATTAGTGCATCACTCGTTGCAGTAATTATAAGCCTATACAAATTATAAAGACATTATGCATGTGTTTGTATAGTGTGGAAAGAAAAAAAAGAGGAAGAAGTTTTAACGTAAACTGCCAGTAATTGCTTCGTCAGGACTATAAAATGAGTGAAACATAATCCACTGACTCTGACAAGTTTTATTTGGATTTTTTCCCCACCTAAAGTTTTCATTTCTTTACATTTTTCTCAGGCTATGCGTCAGAAGCGAAGGTGACATGTCCCTCGGGCATAGGTGGCAAATATGATTACGTTTACTACCCCAAGGACGCCTCGGCTGCCCTCTGTAACGATTCTATGGATGTATGGGACGGCTGCACAGAAGAAACCACTATCACTTTTAACTACACCACCTGTACACAGCAGATCGCATACTCACGTTCAACTTACGAATCATTCTCATGAGTTTCTATTAACTATTTTTCCGTAGTATTCTGCAAAGGTGATTTAAACAAGATATGTACGTGGCTTCACGCAAATCGCAAGCATAAATATATCTCGGCAAAAATAACCTGTCCGTTTGACATTTCAGTGGAATGAATATATAAGTCTAGTCCGCACAAAGAGTAGGAAATGGTGTGCATTCATTATAAATACATGGTCTTAAGGAACTATTCGCATCTAAAATGCACAATGCATGAGTACCGCTATACATTCTTTCTACAGTGGACTAAGCCCTGATATTTATTTCTAATGAAAGGTCCAACTGGCCGGTCATGTTTGTCGGCTATACTTAGAAATTCATGGTTGACTATATGATACAACCTTATCCTATCTTGTTTAAGCAAGATAAATTCTAGTTCAAGCCAACTTATATCTTGTTTGAACTGTATAGGTCTCATTTAAACCTCATACAATCTTGTGTAGACGAAAATATGTTTTAGCAAGATACTTTGAAATTATATTTTGTTTCAACAACGTATTAATTCTGCACAAACCAAATAACATTTTCATTGAACGAAATAATATCTTATTTAACCAAATTAAGATAAAGATATGATTATATCTCATTTATTTACGACAATATATTCTTAATACAAATTGATAACTTGCTTTAAATGAAATTGAATCTTATTTAAACATGCTATCTTCTTTACACCTCACTCAGTAATGAGTTCTAAAGGATTCCGTGTCCAGATAGAATTCTTTTCATCACACAGTCTTGTGAACGTATTTGGTATATCGGTAGTTTCTGTGGGTACATATTATACTCTTAGATAATACTTTCATATTCACGCAGTTAGAACTCTCATTTTTTACCACACAGTTTTGTTAGGCATGGACATAACAAGTGAATATGTTTACTATATTTTTTCATAATTATGGTTATTTAAGTACAGCATATAGCATATTTCAATCTTTTGTAACTTTCTTCGACTTTTACAACCAATGTCTCTGTGCATTATATTGTTATTTGTTTGATTAAGTAAAACTTATGCATCCTTCTATCACTTGTAAATATATTTATAACCTCAATTATGAATTGACGTTTGAACTCGATGTAGCATGTGTGCTGATTTCTCAGTGAAAAGTCATGTTTGCTAGGAAAAGGATTTATTTAAGTACATTCTTCATTCGTTTTTTAAACCTTATATCATTACTTACTCCGCTGGGGGCTTATGAGAAAAATAAACTGCAGTTTAGCAAATAAGTGCTTTCAACTGTCTTGTACGCAATATACTTCATTTTCTTAATTCTTGATGTTTTACATATTCATTTAGAGGGGAGAAATCTTCTACCTCACATTGTATTTTTCACTCAGCAGTATACAATTGCTTGAAGAAGTTGGTCGATATAAAGTTTAATTCGCTCCCCAAAAAACCTCAAACAAACTGAAATTAATTTAACAATGTTTAGCTATGATCTTTCCACAGATTCACACAGATCATCCATTTAAGTTTCATTTTGTAATTGGTAATCCCCTGTGCTGAGGGCTAAAACAAATATTGTGACACGGTGTACGTGGTAATTTGAAAATGGCTTTCCCTATTCCCAGATTATAAACATGCACTGTATTCAGATGACTGTATCGGTTTTTCTTTTAGGCTAATACACCTTTGTATATAAAGCAGTTTTCATATCGGACACAACATTGTGATAATTGACACAACGATAGCAATACGTTTTGTTTTGAATACAATTGTTAATTATGAGTGGGTTATGCTCAGTTTCACACATCACATTAAACTTCTCTGAGGTTCTTTATACATACAGGGAATCAATCCATGCACACTAGAAATCAAGACAATACAGTATACTAGAGTATGTAAAAGTGCAATATAATAATAAATGCAACAGAATACAATTTTTAACTCCAGTGTAAATTTTACAGAATATATTTAATTACTATTTATTGGGAGAGAATCAGAATAATGCCATGAGTTTAACTGATGTTACGTTGGGCTTTTGCTTTCCTTTTCTTTTCGATGAGGAAATGTAACTTTAGTTTCTGATGAAACATCTGTGGTTGATGTTTGTCACCTTTTCAAAAAATTGTTTAATTGATAAGTCACCAGCTGCTTATAATCTGCAACTAGCACACCAATTGTGGCATGTCCCCTCCACGGGTAAAAACAGCATTTATTATTGTAACAAGCAAAGTAGTAGCAGCCAAATAAGCCTGATCAACGATAATTTCCACATCAATAGGAGAAAAAAGGCCCTGAAATCAATGATTATACCCGTGAATACTTTTTCCCGTTCTTTTTCATTTTGTATATTGTAGTTTAAATTATTCTTTGAATCTCTTACAGCTGGGGGCGTGGTTTGGTGTGTAGCGAATATCGGTGATAATTATGGTGTAGTGTACAACGATGACTCATCTCTTGTCATTAGTACAGACGATAAGCTGGCAACGTACCGTTTCTCTTGCATAGTGAGTATTCTCTCTTCCTCTTTCGGGACCGCTCCAGTGGCCAAGTGGTTAGAGCGTCCGCCTCAGATGCAGGAGGTCGCGGGTTCGAACCCCGGCTGAGTCATACCAAAGACTTATAAAAATGGTACTAGCAGCTGCCTCGCTTGACGCTCAGTATTAAAAGGTTAGTGATAGGACTGCTCGGCCTGGTATCAGGATAATGTCAGAATAATGTGGCTGGGTGGGACACAATGCTACATATCTGCGGCATGATGCCCCATTGCTAGACATCATTATGAACTGTCACACTGCATACGTTGTAGCTATATGACTTAGATCTACGTTAAAAATAAAACACACACACACACTCACTCTCATATGCCGTATTGTTGCTATTACATATTAAAAGTTAATGGCCAAATCATTTTAAAACTGGCGTGCAGTAAGGCGAAAGATAAGATCGAGATTTATACGACATAAAACACGTTGATGTACGTGATGTACATAGATAAAATTTATTGATTCAATCATATCAATTATAAATTTTATTAGCAAAGCAAGTTTTAAAAAATTGTGAAATATTAGTATAAAGCTAAATGTGATTACAATGATTATTTAATTTGTAGAAGGAGCTTGTACATTTCCCAGCGAATTCCAAAACACCAAATGGTACGATAGCAACAAGGGCACCATCACTTTTAACTCATCAATGCTGTCAGGATGGACCTTCACTGCACTGGGAACCACAATATCAGCCTGGAACTGCCTGTCAACGAATTACTACTCATCGGGATATTTGCTCATGAGGTTCGGTATTCTAAATGAAGATGTTTATCATGTATACAGTTAATTAAACATATTAACAAAGAATGTATTTATTGCA
The DNA here is from genome assembly GCA_016617855.1 of Megalonaias nervosa. Taxonomy (NCBI): domain Eukaryota; kingdom Metazoa; phylum Mollusca; class Bivalvia; order Unionida; family Unionidae; genus Megalonaias; species Megalonaias nervosa. Next base: position 8,202 of record JAECUM010042275.1, read on the forward strand.
TAAGATGGAATTATGAAAATATCTACCATGATAGTGCATGCGTACGAACGAGGTACATGTCGTTTAAGAACAAGACTCATGACGGAGACTTTAAACTGAAGGATAAAATTCGGAAGGGAAGAAAATATGTACCACAATGTTGCAAAAGTGTTTAAGTTCATCTGACGGCATTTGCTCTGAATGGGTTAGTCCAACGTTTTCTGAACCATTTCAATATGTGTTTTCACCTAATTAAATATGATTTGTGAAGGTTTGTTAACAAGCCCAGAGTATGTATAATTTTAATCTAACGTGTTTGTGTTAAAGCGGCAAGGCCTGAGATTATATCTAGTCAGTTAAGGGTAAGAATTAATAGAGGATCGTAGCTCTGGTACACACTACAATCGAAATATTTTTAAACTCACTTCTCTACTTACCATAGCTTTTGTTCCTGCCTAATCGTCTAACATGTTTAAAACTGTCAACAATCAACTCTATTTGTCTTGTTTTTTAGCCTCTCTTATCATTTTCCCTCTTTGAAAGTCCTAGAAATCTTCTTTCTGAATTACTTTAGCACACCTGTATTATATTGCGTTATACCTCTATTTGATATTCGAAGAAATATTAACAACAGGACACACCAGTCTTCTACTCTGCGTACATATCTGGACCTACTTTTAACCCTTAGTGTTTGCATCATATTGGATTATATTTTTCATCTTGTGGAAAAGAATGTTCAACCTCAGAGTACCTACTAGTATAATGTGACTGCTGAGTGTAAGAATCTGTTTAAATTCATTGTGGAGGTGTCTTGTTACTTTTTGTGACTTTACTTTCATCTTTTCAGTGGCATAAATTCATTGTAGAGGTGTCTTGTTACATGTGACTTTACTTTCATCTTTTCAGTGGCATAAATTCATTGTGGAGGTGTCTTGTTACTTTTTGTGACTTTACTTTCATCTTTTCAGTGGCATAAATTCATTGTGGAGGTGTCTTGTTACATGTGACTTTACTTTCATCTTTTCAGTGGCATAAATTCATTGTGGAGGTGTCTTGTTACATGTGACTTTACTTTCATCTTTTCAGTGGCATAAATTCATTGTAGAGGTGTCTTGTTACATGTGACTTTACTTTCATCTTTTCAGTGGCATAAATTCATTGTAGAGGTGTCTTGTTACATGTGACTTTACTTTCATCTTTTCAGTGGCAGAAATTCAAAGGTTCATTGTGGAGGTGTCTTGTTACATGTGACTTTACTTTCATCTTTTCAGTGGCATAAATTCATTTAAGTCTTTGGGATACACATATTACAGTTACCTGTGCCTGAAGCTGACCAAAATCACGGAATACTCATACTACTATCTTCGTGTCAACGGTGAGACTTTGTTTGAAATGCATTGACGTGTATTACCCTCATAAGAAATGCCTCTGTTTGTACGAAAATGTGATATGCAAATTCATATATGTATAAGACTTTAATTACAATTTCCAGTCTTGCATAGGGGATCATTATTTCTTTAACATTCTGTGACCAATGGTATGTATGTGTGGCATGAAAAATTTCACAGCTTTTACTGCATATTAGGTAAGTTGGTGGGTCCATATTCCATAAACAGAATTGAAATACGGCAAAATATTTTTCATATAACAAACATGACTTTGACAAGGCTATTACCATCTCTGGTTTTACAATATTCCTTTATTTCTTTCATATTTTATGTCACTTTAACATAAAAAATGCAAACATGAAATGTCACACTTTAAAGTTTGACGGATAACACGTATTGTACCAATGAGAGAAGACACTGCTTAAAGCAAACTGTGGAACTACTAATAGACAGTTTCTCCGTTTGTTCGTAATTCTGCCAACTTAAAATATTTCCTTAGCAACTAAAAGTATGAAATCTTACAGTTTGCATAAAGTGGGATAACTTTCAACTCCTCACATCCCCGAGTGTGTCCGCTATAAAATGTAGTTCTCTGCCGTAGTGGCTATTTACAATCACCTCTGCATATTGATAAGTTGATTGTTTTCTTTTCTTGTTTTCTGTTTTTCTCCACATTGATTAAATCAATATAATACACACTTATGATCTAAACATGGAAGATGGTTGTAATGATAAAAGTAGAGCAGTAGCAACACTTGGATAGCTACACCAGTCAAATACCGGCGCATGGAAATTAATGTGGAATAGAAACTAAGCCAACTGACGAACCAACAAGAGGTGATTAAAAGATTTTAATATATTTACAGTTGATCTAAGTCATTATTCTGCTTTAGCAACAGTACAACCGACTCTCTCTCTCTCTCTCTCTCTCTCTCTCTCTCTCTCTCTCTCTCTCTCTCTCTCTCTCGTCGGTTTGACTTTAAAACTCTGTCTCTGTCTGTCTGTCTGTCTCTGTCTCTCTCTCATCCTTTGGTCGGTTTGACTTAACTTTTACCATCATTCATAAGTCCAGAGATATTGTCGGAAAATCCTCTACGTTCGCCATTTCATAGATTTTAGCCCGTATCCTGCTACGATGGTCAAGAGAGAGAGAGAGAGAGAGCTTTGGACATTTTCATATTTAAATAATAATAATAATCGAATTTTTAGAACATTATGGTATGTTTAAGAAAACACAAAAAACAAAAAAAAACAAAAAAAAACATAACATTAAATATATCACAGTATGTGTACCACGTAACGGAAGAATTTACTGGTTTGCAACATTCCTGTATAAAAAAAGAGGCTATGCTTTGGGAAACGTCCATACACAGTGGTGGCGAGAAAGGTGAACAAGTCAGCCGATACCGAAGACAAAATGGAACGTATAACTGGTAAGCATATTTACTGTATTGGAATGACGTCAATAACAAGTTGTGCCAGGACGGAAAAATGTTTACCGTGTTTCATATTCCAAGGCTAAGTTGAAGGCGGAGCAAATGAAATAGTTGCTCGAAGGCCCCGCAACGTAGTAAAATGGCTGTCTTTGATTTTGGGGGCATGGTGGCGCTTTATAGTATCCTGCCACCTGAATCCAGCCTTGGGTATTTCAAACAAACTATTACATTTTTAAAAAAATTCTGCATGATTGTACAAACTTACCAAACGATGCATGTGCCTTGATCACCCGAGCCACTGTAAAACAAGGCCTGTCCTCGAGCATGCTTTTTTATACAGCCCCCCCCTCCCAGTCGCTCAGTCTAATTATCAAGAATGTAATTTGTTTTCATCACCCCTTGTCTCAAAAATGGAAGCAATCGGTCAAATCGAAAAAAACTGTCCTGAACAGATGACCACTAGTCTTAATATTATACATATCCTAAGATGAAATCCGAGACAACAGAGGTGCTAATATTTTACCAATGTCACTCCTTTGTCTCTTTACTAGCTTGCAGATTCGTGAGAATACTACGCTTATCGTCCACAAAAACTCAAATATTATATATAACATGTTTGATGAATGTGCTTCTGTTTCAGAAAAAAATGAAGAAGAATTGAAGCCTGAAAAATATGAAGAAGAGCTGAAGCCTGAAAGAAATGAAGAAAGGGATGAAAAACATCAAATACAAAGAGTAGCGGAGGCTGAATCAGTCTCTCATGGAGACAAACTTCGAACTATTTTAGAAAAGGACAATACTGTTCTCCTTCCGAGTGATAGGGAAAAATTTCAGACCATATTGAACATTGAAAACAAACGAGAGGAAGAAAAGCCGAAGATGGAGAAAAATGGGGATGTTGTTTTCAAGCCCCTCAGCCAAAAGCAAAACAAAAGGGTACGAAAATGAAAAAGAAAATAAAAAAGAAAAGAACGTTAGCAATTAGTAGGACGGGAACTGGCCTGAGGAAAGCTTCGAAAGACGAAATAGAAAGCGAAGATCTGGATTTTCAAGATATAGAAGAAATTTCTTATAATGACAGCGACGATCTTGACGGCAGTGACGAGGAATTGAAAGCTTTACAGCGAGAAAGCACGGTAGAAAGCATTACATATAAAAGCCCAATTATCGAGAAAGTAAGTAAAGGAAATGGAAATGACAAAAGTGTTACAAATTCCAATTCCAAAATGAATTTAAACAGAGAGTATAGTTAACAGATAGACAGCATCAAGGCAAATGCAAAAGCTGTTAATAGAAAGAAGACTAAACTAAAATGGTCAGGGTCTGTTTCAAGTAGAGCAAGCATGTTTTCAATACTTAACTCAAAACAGCTGGAAAGGGCAAGAAAAAGAGACTAAAAGTAGCATGGGCAAAAGATTTAGAAAGCACTGTAGATTATAATGATGTACAAAATGACGAGACGGGGGAAGATGAGGTCATGGAGAATGACAATGTCGATGCAAATAACGATCAAAATGCTGAAACCCAGGGAACACAAATCGTTAATTCAGTCTATGAATCCATCCCTTTCAGTAGGAACAAAAGAAAAAGGGGGCTCAAATCTGGGTCAGTCGCACCGACTACGGGGAAACATTCTCCTGGTAACAAATTATCTAGCAAGAAAAAGAAAGCAAAATCCAAGTCAAAGTATATAAAAACTTCCAAACGGAAAGAGAAAGGATCCAGAAATGTCACAGCTGACATCGATTCTGATGAAGATTCGAAAATGATTGAACGTAAGAGTAGAGTTACATTTGAAGATGAAAAGAAGTTCATACCGAGTGAGCCAGTTACACAAATAGAAAAGGAGAATTCTAAATTTAGTGTAACTTTCTTAGAATTATTACTTAATGATAAAGATTTCACAGAAAGCAAATATTTGCCTGGATTATCTCTAGCTGAAAGGGAATCCAAGATGATTGACGAAGGCTATATAACACCATCTCTTGTCGAGAGAGAGGTCACTCTGAGCAGGGCGCCGACATCTACTTCGATGAAAGGGAGCCCTGAGTTCTCGCTCGGAGAACGGCGTTCGACAGTTATCAGGCTCAGTAGTGCAAAGTCACGTGGCATTGAAACAGAAACACCTACCGACCATGCAGATACAACTGTGGCCAATCCAGAGAGATCAGTTGGTGATACTACAGATAAAACGTAGTCCATAAATGCATCGCCGAAACATAATGATGATGAACCTGTAGCTGATACACCAATAAAATCCGGAACTCCAGCTGGAAAACTCAAACTTCGGAGTAAAAGTAAAATGTCGAATAAGAAGAAACAAATAGCATAACGTTGTATTTCCATTCATCCATGGTTGTATAAAACGTTTGAACAAGATGTCTTAAGGATACTCATTGCACGTTTAACCAAAATGGTTAAACCGAATATTGTAAAATAGGTTCTTTCCTCCTTGAAAACAAGAGCTATATATTAGAAATAAACTTTTAAGGAGATGTTTAACTTACGATATATCAGTGTATTTGTGAAACCAGACTTTATTTCGCGTCAAGCTTTCCGACAATGTAACATAGGAATTTATTGTTCATTTTCTCTTTCCGACCCGATTTTGCATACATGGTTGTTGATAAATATAGTGGATTATAAAGCTGATAATGGAAATAAAGTTACATTAAATAGTGTGCTAGTATCCCTATATTTTAATGCTGTTTTTCGTCTCTAGATGTACGATATCAATCGGCTTGTGTGAGAAATTCCGCAAAGAATGATTACTTGTATTAAAATGCATTGCAGCACAAGAGCAGATCTGAGAGTCGACAACATTTTTAATACAAGACCGGTGATTATTCATTGTTTTGAAACTTGTAGGTGAGAGGGTATTCGACATTGTGAAGGGGTATTCGACACTTTCGAGAAAGAACGAATTTAAGCCCAGAGGCAGCTAAAATTAATTGATAACAAAATTTATCTTCATCATTGGGGTATAGAAAGAATGTGATATGGTATGTCGAACTTTTGAAGCTGATGTTGGTGTTTTTCTTTCCACGTGTTTTGTTATCTGTTTAAATTTAATGAGGTAAAAACGTTCAATGTGTTGTGATCTTTTCCCAGCTTAATTGCTTTGAAACACATGTTTATAGTTATAGCTATGAATGAATATATTTCAAAATAGAAGAGTGAAAATCTTCGTTATCTTTTCAATATAATGTCCGTTTATGATTTTGTTGTTATACGTTTAATAAATATTGTTATATCTTGATTTATTATTAAAATATGGATACCCGTAAACTATGGAAAATAAATTATTTATTTAGATCTTAATCGGTCTCCTTGGAGGATTTGTACGAAGAATACAATTTTAATTTCATCTGATAATAGAATTTTTTTTTTTGCTGTCTTTTTACGTGGTGTGTCTAACATCATTATACATTCTTGTAGAGTCTGCGTTCATAAAATCTGAGTAAATACATAAATTATTAAATAAGGTTCATTTAAATACAAGCTGGATTAATTTCTCTTATAATGTCCATAAATAAACGAAAGTGTTAACTGCGGTCAGTAGACTACATGTTTCTAGCGCACACGTGACAGCGCAAATTTGTGTATGGAGAAAAATATTTTTCTAACCTGCTCATAAGTTTTGTACTATCCAATCACACAGAGACCAAAATTACTTTATTATACTCTGGAATATTCATAAATCTTATTATTTTAGCAAACAATCTGATAAAATCAGGTAGACTATGGAATTTACAAAGGAGAAACCAATGTTATGATCTCAAATCCAAGCAAATATATTTTTTAAAATGACATTAATCAGATAGGCGCAAAACCTTAATAATGAACAAAGATCAAGACTACAATGCAAATTAAATATTCATTACAGTACTTATTACGTTGTCCTTGGGTGTCTTTATAGCCACCCAAGTCACACACACACACACACACACACACACACACACACACACACACACACACACACACACAGAGTACGGCCAAATAACTGTCATCAAAATCTGATAGTGTATTGACCTTCTTCACAGGTAATGGTATTTCCTTTTCTCGCCCATGTAGTTGAGAAATCTTGTGGATTCCGGTCCTTACAGTTTTCATCTTTGGTGCTTTTTCGATCACTCTGTGAGAAGCACGTGCTAACGAGTTTCAGCATTGTGTTATTTATTTAACTGATAAACCTTGGTCCAACAATTTGATGTCAATCAAATTAAATGATGCCTCTGATCAGTTCAAATTTATTTACACTCAGTGGAATAATGACATATGAGGCATATACAAATCAATTAATAATCAAATGTGCGTGAAGGAGGTACATTAATTACAGTCTAATGTATGTAATCGTATAAGCAAATTGCGAGAGAAATGGTATCAAACGATTTCGACACCTATTCGTAGTATCTCTCCAATCCGAGTCTGCATGCGATGTTAATGTTCTTCGCTTATTTTATGCAACAACACTCTTCTCAAACGTTTTTAACAGCATAACCAGCAAGCAAGAAGCTCCGGGACCATAATCACATAAACTTAATGCATATCGTGTGCAAAATGTATTCTTTATTGATGCTAAAGGTACGTGCATATATCATACAAATTCTGAAACCTTAATTTTGAATTGATTGATTCAGCATCAGTTTTCACTTGTTGGTGTGTTTCTGTTTGTTTTAGCGACATTTTAACAACATTATTAGTTATGTCATGCCGAGAAAATGTGAATTAAGTCCCTTTCCAAATGACACGCCGAAGCAGCCATCCCGGCCTGACCTGAGCGTTATAGTCAGTTTTCAGGCATGCAGTAACAGCATTTTATATTTTTGGCTGCTTGCAATGACGGTTATCTTACTCTAGCTATCACTACAAAATATAAGAGTAATCAATATCACTAATAAATATAAGAGTAATTGATATCACTACAAAATATAAGTGTAATTGATATCGCTACTAAATATAAGAGTAATTGTTATCACTACTAAATATAAGTGTAATTGATATCTCTACAAAATATAAGTGTAGTTGATATCGCTATTAAATATAAGATTAATTGATATCACTACTAAATGTAAGAGTAATTGATATCACTAATAAATAGAAAAGAAATTGATATCACTTGGAAATATAATATTAATTGATATCGCTACTAAATATAAGAGTAATTGATATCACTACTAAATGCAAGAGAAATTGATCATAATTAATCGAATGTTAAAACTCTTATGGACTTCTATACTAGCGTATAATGAGGAGTCCATGCGACTGTTAAAAATCTTTACCTTCTTGCAATCCATTCTTTCTCTTAAGTAATGGAAGGGAAATGTGACGTAGCTACGACTGTACATCTTTGCTATGATCTACCCATCCTTGTGAAACATCATATTACATACGTTCATATCACCTTAATCCGTAAGGATGGTTTTCACGTCGTACAGACGGACGGATATGACCAATCACAATATATCCATAAAAAGGCTAATATAACAACATTTAAACAACTGAATAATTTTGATGAACAACGTTTGTGACATTAATGTTTTTGGTGACACTGAAGTGTCAAGTACCAGTGCATGCATTTCTGATTGGGCGGACAGTTTTATTAGAAAAATATATGGAGAAATGAACTCTAAGCATCTTTTCTGTACAAGTACAAAGCGTTCAAAGCTCCGAATGAGGCTCTTTAGTCTTTTAAGAAGTTGTTCATTTTACCATTGTAGATAAATTATATATAGACCACAGTCTCAAACGTTTGCATGTAGAAATTTCTAGATAACAAAGAAGAGCGAGGGATGAGTAAACAAAATGTATTACATTAGGATATGACTTCAATAACAAAACTATTCTGAGTAATAAGAAATAAGAAAATGCAATCTTAGTATCATATCCAGTTGATGCGTTTGTTGGCGGGATTTGTTAAATAATTTGACATAAACATTATTCAGCTCTTGATACAAGGCATATTCCATTTATCCTTCTAAGTGAAATCCTATCACTACTTGCATAGAGTTGTGAATGCGTGTGTCTGGGTGTGTGGATATGAAATAAATGATATTCATGATTATATAACGCACATCATGATTAGTATGCATAAAATGTGTTTGAATGGTCAGTGATCATGCTTGCAAAATATAATTACAGTAATTACTCTTATTTTCATAATCTGTGTTCATCACATAACAATTTATAGGCCCCTCTAACCTAGTCACGTGACATACTCGAAGAGCTAATTGAGAATGTTTTATTGCATAGGTAATATGTCCACCTTGATCAATTCTTGTTGGAGGAATTATTTCACGTCTCATACTTTAATTTTCATACCATACATATATTTTTACCTACATTCCCTCCAGCTTCCTCCGTGTGCTCATTGATATCCGTATTGCTTTGGTTTCCAGTCTATTCTCATTTGGAACCAACCTTCACCTTCAACACACACACACACACACACACACACACACGCACACACAAGCACGCGCTTAATTCCCAACCTTTCCTCCGTCTGAGTGACTCCTGACATAGCATATTCAAGTTAGTTCAAAACGTGTTTTCAAGTTGAACCTTACAAATAGGAAGTGAAGATTGCAGTGAAAGAAAGAAAAACCTTCAAAAGAAACCCCATCAACTTGTATTGGACCTGATGGCTCAACCACACCGGCAAAGCCTCTCCTGCATAGACTTTGTTCCTGTGCACGTAATCATCTTCAATAAAGAATTCTTATTATATATATATATAT
>JAECUM010042276.1:0-27672 GCA_016617855.1 Megalonaias nervosa
TCTCCAATCATAAAGAAGCATTAATGGGATGGTTTCATGGTACCTACTCCCCTAGTTAGTGGCTAAGGGAGCTCATGTTGCGTTACTTGAATCCACTCTTGTTTGAGCTTTGTACTTAGTTGATAACATACTGTATGTAAGGTATTTTAGGTAGAAGCATGAAATTTGGTGTGGGGAAACATTTATATGTGTGCTGCACCATTAACCACAAAAGTAGTTGACTGCTGCCAAGATTGTATCACATGCTTGTATGTTTAAAGTCATTTGGATCCTGTGACCTTCATTTTCAAATTTTTACAAACTAGTTCATTTTTATGTTTATGGTCAGTTTTCATAGACTGTTCATAAACAGGTCCTGAAACATTATGATCTCATTTACTGCTACCATTCTTCTGCAAAAATAGGTCCCAGTGATGTGTATTTCATGCATTACAGATAGTTGTTTAAAACTAACTCTACCTGAAATTGTGAGTGAAAATGTTTGGCAGTAGATAAGACCACTCAAGCAATTGCATGACTGTTAATTCAAGGCTGAAAATGATTGTTTCAAACTAAAAGATATTTTCTTTTAACTAGAAGTTTATCTTTTATTCATACGAATCCAGCTGATACTAGCACTTCCTGTTCATTCTTAAAATCTGATAAGCACTTGGTTGTGGTAAAGCAGACTAATTGCTAATTTGAAATCACTATTAAATGGTGTTAGACGGGTACACAAAATAAGTTCTGGAAAACATATTTTTCACAAGATTTGTATTTAGATCATCAATCTTGACAACTTTAGTCAATGGAAAAGCAAATTATATAGTGTAAAGATATATTGAAATAGAAATTCAAGAGTGCACATCAAGGAAAATATAGAGCACTATGAAAAAAGAATGTAGAAAACTGAAAATCCTATGGAACAAATAGCAATTCTAACTTAAGAAACAAATATAAATTTGTGCAGTGTTTTAAGCAATCTTTTAGATAGAGAATAACATCATGGTAGAGAGTACAAATTCTTAGAAATTGAAATATTTTGGGACTTTTTCCAGATGGTATGATTTGTAGGGAATTTTCAACCTCCTGGCTAAAATTGCCAAATTTTGAACTTAAGCTCATTTCTCCAGCACTGTAAAGTTCATAATTCCAGATTTAACTGTTCTGTCATTAAACATAGATTTCGTTTGAGTTTTTCCATTTAATCAAATCAGGCCTCTGCTGTGGGCTAAAATCTCTTGGCCCAATTCTGTTAAATGCACATAATAAGAATCTTGTAGTCCTTTTGACCAATGTCTGGTCAAATTCCTATATATAACTACGTAATTGCATCCTGAGTGATACTACACCACATGTCCCCAGTCTTGCTGGTATAAACTTGATGATAATTGATTATGTTAATTGTTAGCATCAGGATCCTGGTCATCCCTGGTCTTGCTAGTATAAACTTGATACTACTTGACTATTGATTGTTAGCCTCAAGATTGATATTGTCTCCAGTCCTGTTGGTATAAACTTGATGATAAATGGCTATATTAATCGTTAGCATCAGGGTTCATATTGCCTTGCTGGTATAAACTTGATACTAAGTGATTATTAATTGTTAGCATCAAGATCCATATCATCCCCAGTCTTGCTGGCATAAACTTGATACTGATTATATTAATCGTTAGCATCAGGGTCCATATTGTCCTCAGTCTTGGTGGTTTAAACTTGATACTAAGTGATTATTAAATGTTAGCATCAAGATCCATGTTGTCCTCAGTCTTACTGGTATCAACAATACTAAGTGATTAATCATTAGCATCAAGATCCATGTTTTCCTCAGTCTTGCTGGTATAAATGCGATGATGAATGGAACAACCTCATTATCAGTGACACCATAAAGAATATTTATGAACTCCTTTGTCTAATTTACTTAAATATTTCACCTGTACCGAAGAGACATCTGGTCATCAAAGACAATACTTTGTTGTTTGTAGTGTCCTTTACAAGCAGGTATTACTGTACACCAACCTTTATTTTAATTTTAAACATTGATGAAGACTTATGAAACCATTTCGAGTACTTACATAGAGAAGTTCCTTGCTGTATCTTAATGAATTCCTTTTTAAATAATTATTTGCTTCTTTTTTTACAGAAGTTTGGAGAATCTGATTACAACACCTGTTACTGACAACAGGACAATGTCAGGTAAGATTTTATTTTCCATGAGCACATTTTTAAGTGGATTTTTCTTTCTTTTGTTTGCTTTGGAACTAGTGAGGCTCTAGAAAAGACAACTCTGTTCCCCCCTCTGCAATATGGAAGCATTATATAGTATTTCTTGTGTCCATCCATCTGCTCTCCAGTCAAAAGCTATGTGTTAAGGTCATTTTGGTAGTGCTTTTGTGTTCCATGAACATATTTCTAGCTTTTAGTTCACCTGCTATAAGGCCATATGAACTTGTATCATTTCTGACCTGATTTTGCTCTGGATTGATATATGGGTTTATTGTACTGTGCCATTCTGCATTTTGTTTGGTAACTAGACCAGATGTAAGAATTTTAGGTTGTTTGGAGTTTTTGATATAGAGATATGTTACCTTTTTACCCATAAAAACCCCAGACAACAGGATGAAATAGAAAGAAATAAACTAAAATCAGCCGAAATAGTGTAGCAATGGAATATAGGACCATGCATGGTGCAATAGAATTTCAATCACTAAGTCGGTGTAAATAATACGGAAAGCATCTATAACAGTGAAATGGAATTACAATCACTAAGTCAGTATAAAATATAAGGAAAACATTTATAACAGTGATTTTATTACACACCATCATAAATCCACGAATCAATAGAATCATTTTGCCATATAATATAGGTCAAGGATATATCAGTTGTGCAGGACCTACTCTAGAATTCTCAGTTGTGGAATTTGTAAAGCTACAGGACTTGATATGATTGGACCAAGGCTACTAAAGGTAGCTGCCCCTGCAGTAGTAGAGAGTATAGCTTTCATTTGCAATGAAAGTATTGGGTCTAATAAATTTCCACAAACATGGAAAACTGCCAAGGTTACATCATTGCATAAAGCAGGAACAAAGATGACGTAAATAACTACAGACCCATCTCTATCCTTCATTGTGTCTCTAAATTACTAGAAAAACATGTACATGATTCTTGTCTCAACTATTTGAACACTTATGATCTTAATCATGATGATCAGTCTGGCTTTCGACAGAATCACTCGTGTGACACTGCATTTTTATCTTTGACTGATAAATGGCTGGAAGCATTGGATAAAGGAGAAATGGTAGGCACCATTATGGTTGATTTTCATAAAGCTTTTGATCTTGTAGACCATGAAAGTTTGCTTGAAAAACTAAAAATCTATCAATGCAGTGAAAACTCCCTAAACAAAGTTTACTTCTTACTTAACCGATAGAGTGCAAAAAGTATCTTTAAATGGTCAACTTTCTCAAAGTAGAATATTAATTGTGGAGTACCACAGGACTCTCTCCTTGGACCTATGTTGTTCATTCTATTTATCAATGATTTGCCTCTTAAGATAGGAACTTCAGTTTCTTCCACTGACCTCTTTGCAGATGATACTACACTGTCTGAGATGGGTAAAATCAAAACGGTACTTGAAAATAACTTACAAGATACTGTAAACAGACTTAAAGTATGGTGCAAGGAAAACAGTACGATCATTACAGAAAAAATGAAAGCCCTACTAGTTACAATGCAGCAAAAATGAGCAAGCTAGATAGCGACAAACTCCAGGTTCTGTTTGACAATGTGAGCCTTAATATGACCTCTCATGATAAAATTCTTGGTGTATTCATAGATAACAATCTTACTTGGTCTATTCACATTAAACATGTTTCTAAAAAGGTTAATTCTTATCTTTGGCTCCTGAGAAAATCAAAACATACATTTCTCCAAATTTAAGGTCCATAAGAAGTAAAAATTACATTATGCCAAGGCCAAAGAAGGAATTGTTTAAAAAAAGTTTTCAATATACTGGCCCACTGGTATGGAACAACATTCCCTGTGACATAATGTGCATTTCTTCTTTTCATAATCAATGTCTCAAATGGATGAAATCTTTCGACAATTGAACAGTTCTAGTAAAAAAAATTCTGCCTGCTTTTCTATACTTTTGCATCATTTTTACAGTTGAATTTTTCCATGCAGGATGATATTTTATATTTTATATATGTTTATGTGTTCACAGATGCCTGTGCATATGTTCCAGGCATGATACTTTGATTTTTAAAATCACTTAATTATTTAGTGTCAAACCAGTTCTTCAGATCATGTTGTATATACTGTATGTATTGTACATATTAACAGCTAGAAGGCCTCATGGTAGATTAGTTCTGTAACTAATTGAGTTACCTTCTCTAAATAAAGTCTTTATGATTATTATTATTATTATGTAGGACAGTTGTGATCTGATTTATATTGCACCATGTTATGACAGGTATGTGAACATCTTGAAAATACATTTACACATTTCATCAAGGCGATCAAAGTTTCCTCAGGCAAACTAGAATTTTTTCTGACAAGCCCCTCAGGCACACTCACTTAGAATACAGGATGAGCCTGATCTGAAATTAGAGGGACCTGGGGCATTGGGCTATAGGATTTTGTGAGCACTGGAGTGATTTATGTAAGGATAAGTCCCATTTGAAATATGAGTGATTTATGTAAGGATAAGTCCCATTTAAAATACAAGTGATTTATGTAAGGATAAGTCACATTTGAAATATGACTGATTTACATGTATGTAAGAATAAGTCCCATTTGAAATATGAGTGATTTAGTTAAGGATAAAACCCATGTATAATTGATTTATGTGTTGATAAGTTGCATGTAAAATACAATTGATTAATGTATCAGACAATAGCTAAAAAAGCAGGATAATTTGATGACTTCTTTTGCTTGACATAGCATTATTTTTGAGCAAGAGTGCAGAAATTATGCATTTAAAAATATTCAGTCTAGAAATCATGCATTTAAAAGTACTCAGTGCAGAAATTATGCATTTAATACTCAGTGCAGAAATTATGAATTTAAAAGGACTGAGTGCAGAAATTATGCATCTAAAAGTACTCAGTGCAGAAAGTATGCATTTAAAAGTGCCTAGTGCAAAATTATGTATTTAAAGTACTCAGTGCAGAAATTATGCATTTAAAGTACTCATTGCAGAAATTATGCATTTAAAAGTACTCAGTTTAGAAATCATGCATTTAAAAGTACTCAGTGCAGAAATTATGCATTTAATAGTACAAGGTGCAAAAGTACAAAAGCATAGTACTGAAGATAGTGCTGTTCACAAACATACATATACGTGCATAAAATATACAAGTCATGTATGTGCAAAGTAAAACCATGCTACAAATAACTTTTCCTCTTGAATATTGCATTTTGTAAAGATGCATTATTTTGATTTAATTTCCTATTTTACAGTGTACAATATTCAGATCTCCTTATCTTCCATTAAAATTTCTTCTGCTTTTATTTACAGGAAAAGAATCACCAAGGACAACAGTTACAGCAACTCTAACAACTACAGCTGAACAGTCAACAACAGACAGCAAGATTTCATTTATTATTCCAAGTGCAGTGATTGTAATTCTAATTCTTGTTCTTTTGATCATTGGTAAGTAGTAAGAAATAGGAACGTTTAGTGTATCAATTCCATATGATCACCTACCCTCAAAAAAAAGTATTACATACCAAAAGCTGCACAGACTGTCAATGGTTTCTTACTTTCCTGAATTTATAAAACTTTGTATGATATACAGGAGTGTATATTCCAAACTGTTAGAAACAATGATGATTGGAATATTCTGTCCAACTGTCTCTCCATCACTCTAACTCTTCATATAGTGTAAACAAACATCATTGGGGGATTGACTAAATTGTGTGTGTGTGTGTGTGTGTGTGATTTGGATTTTTAATGTAGTTTTAAAAAATTTTCAGTCATATCACTACAATGTTTGCAGTGTGGCAGTTTATAGTGATGTCTTGCACTAGGGCATCATACTGCAGGCATATAGCATGAATTCCCACCCAGTAACATTATCCTGACACCAGGCTGACCAGTCCTAACACTAACCTCTTAATGCGGAGCACCAAGCAATGCAGTTGTTAGTACTATTTTTAAAAGTCTTTGGGATGACTCAACCAGGGTTTGAACCCACAACCATCCGCATCCGAGGTGGATGCTCTAACCACTTAGGCAACCGGAGCAATCTACAAAATTGTAATGGTTCCCTAATTTTGATTACGTGATACTTTGAAGTTATAGCTTATACAGAGCAGATTTATTTTTGTTACATTAACTAAAACTGTGCTAAGTTCTACCAAGTTCTTGTGAAAGTTAGTGACCTTCATTATCACTCCGAAATATCATGCTTATGTTTTTGGGATCCCTGTAAAGAAACATCCATGCCAGGTTTGATGACCAATGATTAAGCAGTTCTGGAGAGTCTCACAAATATACATTATGTGTAATTGTGTTATAGTTGTGTCAAGAACTTCTTCAACATTTCTTGCACAAAATCATTTAAAGTCATTAATATTTTAAGTCAGAAGGACATTATCAAGGACCTGAATTGACATCAATCCCAAAATGATAATTAAAGAAATAAATTTTCAAAAGATCATGTGCCCTATGTACTGCTGTTTTTGTTTTGTTTGGATTTTTTTAATGAACTCCCCAAATCCATATTCAAGTTGGTTCTGACTTCAGGCAAGTATATTTGTCCAGCCCTGGATGTAGGTCAGGATCCTCACCTGGTTTACCAGTACTATGTTTAGTCTTCTGTGCTGTGTCCTGTGATCAGTCTGGATGTTGAAATTCAACAGAATCTTTGCCTTATTGTTCTCAACCACTTTCCAGTTTGTGATTAATATGACTTAGTGGTGCACTCAAGCCCACATTTCTTTGACAGCTCAGGACTTCAATTTAACTTTGTTTTTACTAATCTGTTTTTTTGTGAGGCGGAGAAAATAATCAATTTATGAAAACCTTTTTCTGCTGGCATATTTTTTTAACCAATTTTGTTAATTTATACTGTAAGCCAGTAGTTTGCTATTAGTTTCAGTTATAATTTTTCTTTTCATTGAAAATAGTTACATATAGAGCTGAATTGTGTTTTTGTCCCCTTGTTTATAAATAATTTAATTTGTAATGGGAACAAAAATGGAGTAATTGATTCCATTTCAGAAAATGAAGTGTAATTCTAAACGACAACAAAAACAATTGCATAAACTTAGTATGTTATATTTCTTTGAAGGAACTTCTTTAGAAAATCTCAACCCAAAAAAATATTTATGCAGCTTAAAACTAGTGATCAGAAAGGGACCTTCACATTCAAGAAATATACATCAAGTCAAATCATACTTTAGGTTTATTAAGACCTAACTTACAATGTAAAAGAATTAGTGTTACTTTAGAATATACTGGTACAGTTTGGGACCTCCATTCCAAAGTAGTAGAAGATGAACTTGAAAAAATCCAAAAGCAAGTAGCTAGTAGCTAGATTTGTTATATCCAATAATGACTACACACCAGGAAGCATGTCTTGAAAGCCTTTAAACCAACACAGATTAGGAAACGTTAATAACTTTTTATGAAAGTTTAAAAAACACTGCAAAAATTCCTAACTACATTCAAAAGATTTGCAGAAATCTGCATGACTATACATACAAGATAATGCAAAGGAATATTTACAGATTTAGTTTGTTTTCAAAGAATAAAATTCTTTTTTCACAAATATTAGTTCAGTCACATTTTTTCTGAAACTGTTTATTAATGCTGTGCTGTGCATCAGTGTCATGATGTAGCACTGAACTCATCAAGATTACATAAGTCCATCAATTAATAATTAGTAATTGGAGGTCTAAAATAGAAAAACAGCATGATTCCAGTCTGATACTTTAGTCCACTTCTGACAGTTGGAATATCTTCCTTTTTTTTCATTGGACTTGGTACATTCATACTTTCACATTTAAATGTTTCCTGGGCACTCAACATTTTATAGTTGTATCCGTATTGTGTTGCATTTATTGATTTTTCTTCAGTCATTGATTTATTTTCTTCAGTGTGTCCATTTTCATTTATTTTGAGAGTTTTGAGCACATCACTAGCAAAGTGGCACTTCTTTTGTTTTATCCCTCTAATAGTAACTGGTGTTGGTAAGTATTTTCTACTCTTTGTTGTTCCAGTTCATTGTTGTGTTTACATATTTTCCTTTCAGTCTTTTTAATGTCTCAAGGTGTTGGCAAAGTTGGGCGTGAAAAGGCAGCATGGGACACTCACACCACCTATTTTGTGTGCTCAGCTTGTGTACTCACAGATGGTTGCCCCATTTGTTGTTTGTGGGCCGACAAGGTTTTGAACTTTGTGGTCAACAGGTCTGATGGGCCAGAAAAAAGGGTCTCATCTCTTCCTCTTCGTCTTTAATGAGAGAGGTGACCCACCTTAGGAATTCACCCATTTCCCCATATGGGAGATGTCTGAGGGAGGGATCTTTGGTACTTCCCAGCATAGGGAAGTCACTAGTCCAAAATAACAAGCCCAGCCTTCCTCACACAAGGGAGCAACTCATGCTAGTAGACCTTAAATTAAAGCAAGATCTCATCCAATGGAGTTGAGTTCCCCCCCGCAGAGACTCTCCTTTAAGGTCTACATCATCTGACCTGTAATGGCCTGGTGACCTGACACTGGGTAACCAGTTAGTGGGACAGGTGACAATCTTTGAAGCATGACTAGTTAGTGTGCCAGGTGTCAATCTGTGAAGATCACCAGGTAATGATCACTGGGCACTGAGTAATGTGTCAAGTAACGAAGGTATCAAGCACCTGGTATCAACGAAGTATCGAAGGTCTTGCACCTGGTATCAAGCAAACAAGCAATATGATAAGCTCATAGGATAGCTCTGAATTTGAATTGTCTTGTCTTGTCAGTCAAGCTTTAACTTTTGCCATCCAAAATTAGTAATTCAGCTTTTGTTATATTTCATGGAACATTCACTTAGTCAGGCTCATGAAAAGATGGAGAACATTGTGAAGTCAAACTAAGCATTGCTCAGTGAGATTCTTAAGTGGTACTGCAAGATTTCACTGAGCATAGAATTAGTAAAACACCAAGTTTTGTTTGTGATGCAAGAAAAAGTTTTTCCCCAAAAATTGGAAAAAAATTATTTTATTAAGTGAGGTGATCATGTTCTGCCATGTCATGTAATGATGTCACTTCATCCTTCTTGATTGATATCATTGGCTGATTAAGATGTACCTTCTGCAAAGGAATCAGTTTATTGTGCTGTGTTTAAGTATAACCTTCAGATGTTTCAGTTAAAATTTAGGAGAAGTTTAAATGTCTTTGTAGAGGCCCTTTGACAGTTTTCCAAATTGCCCTCAATTGCCCCTTTGACACAATCTTTTTAATGTTCCTTTGCCACTGTCATTGTAGTGTCCCTTGACACACTCATTGTAGTGTCCGTTTGACACACTCATTGTAGTGTCCACTTGACACAATCATTGTAGTGTTCCTTATGACAGTCTTTGTAATGTCCCTTGACACAATCATTGTTGTGTCCCTTTTTACAGCCATTGTATTATCCCATTTTTTTAGTCTTTATAGTGCCCCTTTGACACAATCTTTGTAATGTTCCTTTTGACACAGTCTTTGTAGTATCCATTTTTTACAGTCTTTTTAATGTCTATTTTGAGACAGTCTTTGTAGTGTCCTTTTGACACAGTCTTTGTAATGTCCCTTGACACAATCATTGTAGTATCCATTTTTTACAGTCTTTGTAATGTCCCTTTTTTACAGTTTTTGTAATGTCCCATAACACAGTCTATGTAATATCCATTTGACAAACCAAACATCAAATGTAGTGATTGTGAGAATGACTACATTGTTGAAACAGGTAGAATGTTAGAAACAAGGATTAAGGAACACATCAGTAGAGAGTCTTCAGTAATACACAAATATTGTAGCAAAAAGGGACATTCCATCATTCCCAATCAGACTAAGGTCATCACACCTGAGGACAACACATGGAAAAGGAAGGTGAAGGAGGCAATTGAAATAGGACAGCAGAGGCCAGCACTATACAGGGATGAGGCGCTTGAATTACCACCCATCTGCACCAGTCTCCTTGTATCATGTGACCATTATAAGTCATGTGATCAGCAGTAGTTGCTAATGAAGGCAGTGTGATATTGCCAACTCTGAGATATTTATGCTCTGAGTAAGGGAAAATTCTAATGATTATGGATTTTCCGGAGCAAGGAAGCAACCTTTTCAGTTGCATAATAAGTCCAAGATTTTATTCCATGATTTTCTTAATTTCAAAGAGATGAGTAAGTGTTTACTATCATCAGTTTTTCCACTTTGAAAACATTTTTCAGGAATGCTATCAGGCCAAATGATTGTATTTAGATCTTCAAGATGCTTAACTTCACATCCCCATCTTTCCAGCCCATAGGAAATCTGTGTTTCTGGGACAGAAGATATTTCAAGTTTGGTCTCTTCCTTTCATCCTAGCTTTGGCAGAATGTTTGCCAGGGTGATGGCTTAATAGCAGCTCATTCCATCCTCCAGTACTAAGATAATTCGTCGATGCACATCATCTGCAGATGTCCTCTTGAAAGGGATTTGACTCTATGTTGAGAGATAGTGATTTGACCTGGCCTAATCCCTAATTAGGAAGGTCATATCATATCCCTGCTCAGAATTTTGTTCATGTGGGGATGTATTTTTTTCACATGTCAAGGAAAATCCATGTTCCTCCCATCAGAATCTCACAATTACATGCAATTTTATCAAGAGTGGTTGAGATGACATCATTATCTATTTGATTCTACCTCTCTTTCTACTGGGGACTCTAAACAGGCAGTTGACTTAGGTCCACCAGGAAGATTTTGTATGTTGCCCCTCCAGTTCTTGTTTCTAGTGAACAGGATGTGTCACAGTGAACTGCTGTCCATCAGGATCCTCTTAGGATCCAAATTTCATCAGCACCTGAGTTGCTGGAAAAATCAGGACAGGTTTCTGATCCAAGTTCTGATTCACACTTCAGAACTTAACTATTTCCTTTATACCAATGCCTCAGATTTGTGAGGGGGTGGGGGCTTACCTAGAAACTGAGGGAGAAGTCCTGCAATGCTAGTGGACTTGGAAAGAATCTTCTATCCACTGCAACAATCTAGAAATACAGGCCGTTTTTCAAGGGTGCATACCTCATGTGCCAAGGGGTGGGGGGATTCAAGCCTTCCATTGCACAGCTTCAGAGGAGATTACTCTCAGAGAATATCACTGCAAGAGGTGGTGGACACCTTCAGTTGTAGGTGGGATTGACAATAGCCTACACCTTCCAGGGCTCTGAATTTTCCTTAGATTTAATTGTCTCCAAGGTTACTTGTGAGATCAGCACATATTCAAGGAGAAATTTATTGGGGGAGGTGGATTGGGGGCATGGAGACTGATCCAATTTATAGAGAATGATAAAGTTTGTTTATGAATTAGACTTGTTACACGAACTATTACTTGCTGAAAAAATTGAAATATCCCAGGTTTTGTGATTAACCAATTATTATGTTTATCTATATTGTGTGTTCAACTTTTGGTATATGTAGTTTCTGTTTATAGGTAGAGTTATAAATAGGTTTGCTGCAAGCTTAATTTCAGTTTAATAATGTACCTGTTTACAATTTTGAGGTCATTTTTGATTGGATGGTTAAGTCCTGTGATGTAAGTCACATGGGGATATATTGCAAAATCGATCACGTTAGTATAAGTAGTGAAGTTGTCTCATAGGGTTCAATTGCGACTTAGTGTCATAGTAGAGTCGTGGGTATGTATGTATGTATGTATGTATATAGAGAGAGAGAGAGTGAGAGAGAGAGAAATATGCGATTATTTCATTCTTGATTCTGTTTCCTATTTCCTATTACTATTCATATTTTATATACAGTATACAGATGTATTTAATGCTGTGCTTGGATTTTGTTTAAACTATTTGAATTACAAAGTGCTCATATGACAGTCTAAATCAACATTCTGGGATTACTGTGTATTCATTTAGAGATGATCACTGGTAATTTCGCTTGCTCAGAGCATAAATATCTTGAGAGTTTGAAATTTTCGGCAATATCGCATCACCTTCATCAGCAACTAAATTAGTCATTGATGACGGCAGTGTGATATTGCTGAAAATTTTAAACTCTTAAGATGTATTTGCTCTAAGCAATGGAAATTACTAATGATCATGAACTATCCAGAGCAAGGAAGCAATGTTTTCAGTTGTCATTTAAAGACATTTGGGCAATAACATTATGATATATGAAGACTTTTGTGCACATTCAGGCCTCAGAGTCATTTGGAACGCTATTTGTTTGGACTTGTGATGGAACTTTTAGGATAATTTTGGATTTAGTTCGCATTACTGTAAGTCCCTCATAAAGTTTCATTTTATAAATTTGGGGAATGAAACTATTTTCTGAGTCATACAAAACTTGTTAGTTTACTATGTATTTCTATTACTTAGTTTAAGACCATAGAGTTATAACACAAATCAACATGCTTGAAAGTATAGCTCAAGCCAATCAAACAATGCTTTTTGAATGCTCACCGTGTTTGAACAGAAATGGTGGCTGAGAAAAAGCAAAGTGAATTATTTGAGGAAAATGGTAGAATTGAAGGATATTGATAAGGATAAGTAAAATAAATTAAAAATAATAAATAAATAAATAAATAATAAACTCAAAAGGCTGGAGTACACGACTGGTGAAAATGTAACTGTGATAGTTAAACTTGGTGACACTCTTGTGAAATGTGTTTTAGCTGGACAGGCATTGTGTTATTTGTGTGCGAAGCAAATTAATTACGGCAGCCGCAGTTCAGGAGTGCTTGAAGATCATGTCTGATCAACCAGACACTTGAAGCAGAAATGTACCAACTACAACATTGATAAGCTGTTGAAACCATACAGTGATGAACCTGAAGCACTTCAGTAACAAGTACCAGTACTTCCAAAACTGACACAACTGCACGTTTAGTTCCTATGTGCAATAGAATTTCAAAATGCTGGGGTTTGTATTTATGTCTTTATACAAACAGTTTCTTACATATACAATGCTTCCTTTAGCATAAGGGTAATCTGGTCCAAAACCCATCTGATTCGTTTTGGGATAAAACAATTGAACAATTATACAATTAAAATCTTAATTCAGCATTTGTTGCTATATTTCCCAACAGAGATGAGAGTCACAGAAATAGGAGAAAAGGGCATAATACAAATGAAGCTATTGACATATATTCATAACATTGATTAAGCAAAAAATATAAGCATATATTTCTTATTGAATAACTAATATTTAAGTGAATATATTTTGATAAAATTAAACCAGAACAGAATATGTGCTTTTATGTTTCTTGTTTTCTAAAAGTGGACAGAATTTTCAATTATATCAACTTCTGATGTTATATTTGATAAAATTTCATTTGTTTCAATTTCAATATGGTTTCAGTAAATATGGATTTTATTTTGTAAGCCATGGTGCTAAATGTTTCAATTTCAATATGGTTTCAGTAAATATGGATTTTATTTTATAAGCCATGGTGCTAAATGTGACTGCAGAATTCAGTATACCATTGTCCCACACTCCAGTATTGGTGGCTGGCAGAAGCCTTGTCATGTGACCCTAAAGCCCTGTCAGAGCTATACATTGAATGAACATCCACATTGTAAAAAATGACACATGGTGTTGAATAAATTTTTTAACAAAATCTGCTGAGAAAACTCTAGAAATATTGCTTTTCATTGAAAATGGATTAGAACATCAGTAATAATCATAAGAAAATTCTCACAAATAATAGTTTAGATGGGTTAAATGGACTTACGCATACATGTACTTTGATAGAGAAAGAAAAGTATTAAATTTATATTTTATATTACTATTTACTTTTTACCTCTTTTTTTTATATTGTACACAGTCCTGACCTTCCCACCTTTCCAAATAGTCCCTCAGGTTCTTCACAGAGTCGGGACTTCCAAGTAATGGATCATCCTGATTCCTGATAGCTCCCCTATGGTTCCAGAGATTGTGATTCAGTGATCTCCTATACCTATTGGTCAATAATACCAGGGAATTATCACTGAATCACAACAAAGAGGATCCCTTGTGCACTGTACTCAAATTCTTACCTTCATGCCTGGCTTATATCAAATTATCTATCCACCAAGACCAGTTGTGCTGTTGGAAATGTGTTGATCTCATCTCTCTCACTTTAACTGCAGTTGCAGATTTTCATATTTTCTCTTTGAAGGAAAATGTTGCTCAGTAACCACATTAAGGGCTAATGGAGTCCTCTCTTAAACTAAGGTTTTCTGTGAGCTGCACTATAGGGTCACACCCACATCTTTCAGAACAGATCAGGTACCTTGAGCTCCAGAGACCATTCTCTTGCTTGTTATTGCTGAGGTGGAAGCTGTCATGTGTTCTTTGATCACCATCTAAACCTTTCTATGAACTTTGAGTGAAGCTTCCTTTGATAATATTACCTGTAAAACAGGATACATACTTGGCCTAATGACATTCATGCTTTGTCAGTGGTTGTTTGTTTCAGTGATAATTCTCCCATCTTTGGCAGACCAAGGATCAACTACCTTTGGTAGCTCCTGTTCCTATAGAAATCCCCCGTCTAAGCTGTATGTGTGTTGGGAATGATGAAGATAGCTTTCTTTGCCAGCTAGAGCTTTAATGTTCTATCTAGGAAAAGCAAGAGGAAAGAGAGGGTTTATGACCCTCTTCTTCTCACTTTAAAAGGTACTTCTGATATTTCAGAAGCTATGATCTCAAGGTGAATTGTTCCAACTATTACAAGGACTTATCAGTCTCTCACTGAAAGAGATCTCTTTTGCATGAAAATCAAAGCCCATGACATCAGGGCTATTGCTACATATTTGGCCTTTTAAAATCATTCCTATATGGATGATATCATGAAAACCACAAATTTTCCCCTTCCTCCTCACTCTTATTTCCTTCACTCTCAGTCAAAGTCAAAGAAGGGAGTGATTCCAATTGCCTTGAGTGGAATATGGTATCAGCTAGAATAATTTTCTTTTATATTCTAGACTTAATTAGAGGAGGAAAAAGATATAGCAGTGCAGTAATGGCAGGTAAGTATTACACAAATAAAATTAATTTTACCCCCCCCCTCCAAAGCTACATTTTTGGATCATAAACAATCAGCTCCATCAAACCAAAAAAGAAGTTATTAAGGACAACCATTTCATTTTTAGGAGATCGTCAGGATAATAGGTTACAAAAGATAGCAAGTGGCCAAGGAGACATAGATTTTACCTAAAATTTAGATTATAACATCATATCAATATCTCTGTATATGTGGATAAAAATATGTGGATAAAATGGTTAAGTGTGAAAGAGATATCCGATTACCCTTTCAAATATAATGGTTGTGGCCATGTGCACTGTTTATTATGAGTATGTACATGTGTGACCGTGTGCACTGTTTATTATGAGTATGTACATGTGTGACCATGTGCACTGTTTATTATGAGTATGTACATGTGTGGCCATGTGCACTGTTTATTATGAGTATGTACATGTGTGGCCATGTGCACTGTTTATTATGAGTATGTACATGTGTGGCCACAGTATTAAGCTACATGCTGAACAGCTTGTCTCATGGTATAGGAATCAATGTCAAAGTAAGCTTCACTTTACACATTGGAATTATGCTTGTGTATTTTGCTGAATTTGTGTACTTTAAGGAGTTTTTACTGATGAATTTTCGCTGTATATCACTGGAAAGATTAGCACATGCAACAAGATACAAGAGCTTGAAATCTCAACTCACATGTTCCACAGTTAACTTGCATTTTGCAAATATACAAACATTAAATTCAAGCCCTGACAGTTGCCAGTGTATACCTGATTATTATTATTATTATACTATTTATGGATGGGAAAATAAATGCTTTTGATCTGCCATGTGGAACAATACTTAAAACCTTCAAATCAAGATCACTGGTTAGACTTGGGAAGATGACTTGAATTAAAATGTGATACGAGTTGGAGACAAGATTGGTCCTTTGCAAAATGCAGCTAATGTAAATCACTGAATATGGTTGTCATTCAGAAATGGTTTCACTTCAGGGTTTGTTGCAGGGAAAAGTTATCATAAATGAATTTTCTTTTTTTGGGGGGGGTGTACCAATTTTGGTGGGGGTATTTTGTGGTTGTCACATGACATTAATTTAAAGATCCAGTAACAAACAGGACCTCCTCATCACTCAGTAGCATCAAGACCTCCTCCTCAGTCAGTAGTGTATCTCCAGATATGAGTACCAAAGCAAACTGTCTGCAGAACAGCAAAGAATGACACAAAAATGAGTTCACATTTTTTCCTAATAAATTACTAAGCTAGCAGAATGTTTTACATTTTTTTTATGTAATGTATTTTTCTTTCTTTTTTTGTTATTGCAGTATGCAGGAAATATCAACTTTATAAAAAATGTACAAGGCCAGGAAGAAATAGAAGACAATCACACACAGGTACTCAGCTTTAAAAAAAATTGAATCTGAACAGTATCATCATGTGGTGTCCCACTGCATAAACTCGCAAAGTATAGGATTTAAGCCACAAAATATTAACTACAGACCCAGATTTGTAAATTTACCAATTCTGCATTTGGTTTGCATTCCTCTCATGTTTATATTTCATCTATCACCTCATTGTTTTTCACTTAGGGTCTCAGAACTGCATTCAGATTTTGTATTATAACTTCCATTCATTGTATTCTTTCATCTTCACATTTTTTGGAACAAAATGAAATGCATTTGCCATGGTCAGGTTTTCTGTGTTCATGTGTTTAAAGAGATAACTACAGCTTTCATATCTTGTCTTATCAAAAGTGTTGCCATAAAATGGCAAATGATTAAAATGCAAGACATTCATAGTTATGAGCATAAATCTTATTCCTTTTTTATATTTAACTTCACAAGAGTAAAATCTAATAATTTTAAACTTGTTATCTGACAAACTAAGCAAACAAATGGCATGTCTTCTTAGGAGAGGTGTCAAACTGATTCAGTCTTAATTACTCAATAATTTTGGTTGTGTGCTTGAACCAACAAAGCAGATTAAGATATATGCTACTTCATCCAAGTGTTCCCATCTGTACTACTGTGTGTCAGACATCAAAGAGACTTTAGATTGTCAGCATTGGTATAACAATTAATACCGATGTGGCTTTCTTTCATATAAAAGTAATGACACAGAGAACAATAGGGTCTACCAGTTAATTGTTCATGGTAACAACATCCAGTAAAATATATTTCTTAGAGTAAATCCCCACTGATGAAGTTCTGAATAATTAATAAGATAATATAAAAAGACATAGCACCACCGTTTTCTCATAAGTTATCATAGATTTTAAATATACATAGATTTTAAATATACATAGATTTTAAATATACATGAGTAAGAGGAAGAGAAACAATCTTGATGATAATTTTAACCCAAAGAAGGCAAGAAGTTAAATGGTATAAGATACTGATGCATCAGGACAGATTTAATGAAGGAACAAAATTACACTTCAGCTCCTTCATCTTTAAAGTTTGTAGCATTTCATATGAAGAAAAATATTTAGTTTTGATATCACTATTGAATCTAAAATATTTTATAATTTGTACAAACTCACTGCTCTGAAAAGATCAGATTAAATAAAAGCTTACATGATATAACACTTGCATTTCATGATTTTGTCCTAAATTGAATTATGCAATAGTACAGTTTAAAATTTCACTTTTTAGGGAGACATCCTGTTGCCAATCATTATCATTATCATAAGCCGAAAATTTATGAAATTAATGCAGAATTGGTACAGTTTGGTGACAGTAGCCAGATTACAAGTTATAAAGTTGCTGCAAATGCATCAGAGGATAGTCCTTCAAGTTCACAGCTAGTAAGTATTCTTTGTAATAAAGAATTGTAACTTTTTTTACTTCTTCACATTTCTCAACATATTTTTTAGGTAGACCAATTTTGTAAAATCAGTGTTTTGTTTTCAGCTGAAAATAAAGTTGATCATTACATTATGGTTTCGTGAGTATGTCTTTTTGTACATGCATTGTGGATTGCAGATTGTCCATTTGATTCAGTGGATGTTGACAGAGGCAAGAGGGATTAAGTGTCCACTGTGAATAGTGGATGTCCGCTATGCCTGGTGGATTCCCCACAAGCCCAGTGGACATCCACACAATCAGTAGGACTCCGCCATGGATTTTATTGCAGTCATAGTGAGTGTTATGGCAACTTTTGCTGATTTTATTGCATTCACTGAGCAAGTCAACACACTAAACAAACAGATACAAGAAACCATTAGGCCATAATCCACATAATACCACATTTTAAATTTCTTGAATATACCCCAATTCAGCCACACAGCAGAGCAGACATATTGCCTAGTTACAATGTACATTCCTTTGGATTGATTATGTGTATACCTGTTGTCATGTATGCATGCAGAAATTACATTTTGCTCTGCATTAGGCAATATTTTCAATATTTTTTCTCAATGTATTATATTTCATGAAAGTGTTTGTTGTACTGGTCATTAATTTGTCATAGTTTCCCTTTAATTTTAATACTACAATACCCACTTTAAACAAATTATTGAAAGCATTAATACAAATAAAACTTGTAAAGAGATTACAGCAAATGTGTATGTGTGTGTGTGATTTAGATTTTTAACGTAGCTTTAAAAAATTTTCAGTCATATCACTACAACGTCTGCAGTGTGACAGTTTATAGTGATGTCTAGCACTGGGGCATCATGCCGCAGACGTGTAGCATGATGTTCCACCCAGTCACATTATCCTGACACCAGGCCGACCAGTCCTAACACTTAATGCTGAGTGCCAAACGAGGCAGCTGATAGTATCATTTTTTAAAGATTTTGGTATGACGTAGATGGGGTTTGAACCCACGACCTCTTGCATCCGAGACAGACACTCTAACCATTAGGCCACCAGAGCGGTACTACAAGCGAATGACTTACCATTTATACCATACACGCAAAATCAAGTACATGGGAACATATGACATGTATGTCATAATTCTTTTCAAAGCTTATTCAACAATAATAACATGGCATCATATAATAAAATAATAAAATAAGATATGCAAGCATTGCTAGAAAATGTTCTTCTGTAGCTGTATCCTTAAAGTTTGAAAATAATATTGTGTATCAGACTGAATTTTTTAAATGCACTGAATTGTATTCACTGTATTGACTGGTGCACTCAATCAATGGCCATTAATGTCATGAACAAAACAATTTCAGTTTTCATGAATCTATCGCCAGGCTATGCCCGAGTAGTGACATTCCAACTTGGCTGTCAGCGGCTATGCCTGTTACTGTAGCTTCCTGCCTTGAATCAGCAACAGTCAGTCAGGACAGATCCAAACAGCTTCTGCTCACTGCCGCAATTTGATGTTTCAGAATGTACATTAACTATTGAATGAATACATTGGCACAAAATCACACACTTTAAAATTAATAACATCTTAATTTGTGAAAAGCAAATCTGGACTCTCATATTCTTATGTAAGACTTGTTTCTTGTGGTATATAAAACAAACCATGAAATTATTTTTTTGCCCAATTAGGGACCAACCATTTAAATTTACAGAAAAACAAAAAAAAAAAAAATAATTTTTAGATGGCCCTGATTCACATGTAATTTGTTTTTAAAGAAAGCTATTTTTTTCAAGCCATTTCCCATCCCACCCTTTTCTCTCTCTCTTTCTCTACCCACCCGCCATATCATAATAAGTGCATAGAATAGAAGACTGAAGTGGCTTACAATTTACATTAGCACAGTTTCTAGCAACTACTGGTCAGTGTCATGTTTTGATGCTTAAAAAAGCTAAAAAACATGAACTGTTGAGTGAAAATGCTTCTTGTTGTTGCAAACAAAATACTATAAAAACCTAATAAGATATTAGCTTGTGAAAAAACAAATTTTGGACTTGTAATATGGTTGGAGAAACACAATGAGGTCAAGTTGTGATATTTTCATGTAAAATTTGTTTCTAGCAGCTATATGAAGCAAACTATTTAAAAACAATAAAACTCTTAATACAGAAAATAAACCAGATATCAGTGGCAAGAAGCACATAGTTATGAGATATTTCACAAAAGTTCAAGAAGACTACAGGCCTCCTTTTTCTCAAAAAGTGAATGAGGGAGAGAGAGTGAAACAGATGTAACCTGTAGCATTTTCACTAACTGGAAAAATGACATCAGTCATTAGAGAGCTTGCATTTTTTAAATGTGCTACAATTATCTTCAGTTCAGAATTTGTCTACAGACAAAAGTTTGAAACAAAATTTTCATACTGCTCTTGTTTGAGAATAAGTTACTATTAAAGTTAATGGCTGCTTTGCAATTCATTTTGTATTTAAAGAGAATTTATGTAATTATTTGGGTTATTAGTCTGCTATTAGTGTCTGTTCTTATTTTTTTCTTATCCATAGTTGAATCTGGTCATAATTAACAAACTTAATGTGAAACAAGCATTGATCATTAGCAAGTATGCATATACTGCAATTATCTTCATTTCAGAATTTGTCTACTGACAAAATATGAAATAAAATTTTGATACCATTTTCTGTTCAGAATAAGTAAGTAAGTAAATTGCTCCTTAGCATTTCTTTTTGTATTTAAAAAATAATTCAGGAAATTAATTGGATTATTGTAAATCTGCTATTATTGTGCCATTCTGTTTTAGCTATGTAGTCCAATTTGGTCATAATTAACATCAGCAAACTTAAAGCTTCAGAAAAATTTAAGAATAAAAGTCAAATGACCCAGCATTGCCGCAATAATCAAAATGAGCACATTGACGATGTATGTAATAACTCTAGAATTAATACAAAAGGCAAACAATAAATAGCCAAAACTTCTTCCATATCTATTTTGGAGTAAATAGCAGGGATAACTGTAAAAAATATGAAGTCACATATTAATAGCAATCGATGCAATGCGAGGTAGATTTTATGGTCTGGGAAAACATTTGTCTTGGCAATTTCAAGTGATATATAAATAATGCATTATTGATAAATGTGTTCAGCTTGTGTGTAAAACAGTAGATTTAAAAAAACAAAAAAGAAAAATATTAAGAAAAAATTCCACTTATATGAAGCTAAAACTAAACCAACATTCAAAAATTATAGGCTTTTTATTGTAACTTTTATACACTTGTATGAATAGTCATTTTACTACAAAGTTTGCATAATAGTAGACATTTTCATTCAGTTTGAAAAGATGATGTTGATATACAGTGACATATTTCTGCTGACTAGGCCATTAAATTTTATGAGTTGTCAATTTTTCAGCTGCATAATTTAAAAGGGCTCAATGTCTTGTCTTGCCAGCCTCATCAGTCCTTTCTTGAATGCAAATATGGCTTTGAAAGCAGCATGGGGTATTTACGGTGGTCCTCTTGGTCATTGTCAATATTAGATTCTACTTCCTGTTTATCAGGATTGAAACTTTCTCCTTTAGCACCAAGGAAGAAGTGGACAGTGTCAGCATCAGTCTTACATTCAGCAGTAGGGCAGTCCTTATCAATTTTGAGCCAGTGCTGAACATCTTATAATGAGTTAAAACGTTCCCGTAGCACTGCTTTAACCTCTTCAGCATCCTCCTCCATGAATCCCTTAAAATCACAATCTTATTCACAAAGTAATCTTTCCTTTTCCTCGATGTCTCCATTGTGAGATTAAACATCTTTTAATTATCTCTTAAATACTGATAAAACTCACTTTTAAATCTGATTTCAGTGGAAAGTGACACACAATTGTTTGAATGGACTTCCTTTGTACTGTAGCTACATTATGCAAATGAACATCTCTCTCTTCTGAACTGCACTGCAACAGATCACAGAAAGCGGTGGTAAGTTCAAAAGACATGCTGCTGCTAATCCTTTCTGTGATCTGTTGCTGACCAGGTGTCAGTAAACAATGGTTGACAGTAAGCTGGTGCTCTGTATAATCAGTGAGCTGTGTTTACAGGGATCAAGTCGCTGATCTGCTGGAGTGGCTTTAGTGCTAATGGCAAATTTGACAGTCATGTGTACTTTAGTCAAATACATGTACAATAGTTGAAACAGACCAGTAACAATTATGGCTTATTTGAGACATGAATAATTTCAGGTGTTAAGTTGCCTGTTAGGAACAAAACGCAACAGTGACTAATCAGAGTTAAACTGTGACTAAAAACACGTCCTGTAGGTAGCTGCTCACAACAAATGAAACTATAAGCATTGTTTGATGTAAAGGTTTCAGCTGATAATGTTGAAAATATTTTTAAAAAATTTTAAATTGTAATTTTTATAATTTAGATTTTGTGGTTCATAGCAACGCCACATTATATCCGGACTCACATTATAGCAAAGCATGTTATAACGGGAGAGCTGTATGAAGTCCCATGACAAGAATGAAAAACATAAAAAGAATGAGCTAATGACAACAGGAATGAATTGAGAATATTTTTTGCTTAAACTTAAAACTTTCAGGAGTAGGAAATGAGACTGCTGCCTCCCAAACTGATGTAGATGAAGAGTAGATGAAATGACTGCGTCACTACCTCATTAAACTTCAGTGTCTTCTCCTAGGCATAGTTTAAAGAAAACTATTCCAGATTTGTTTTTCAAGAATGAAATACCTAATTCTGAAATTATGTGGACAATACATACCATAATCAAAAGTTTTCCTAAGGTTATATGCAGTTAATTATAGTGCTTGAAAATTGTGTTTTTGGGGGGGTTTGTGTGATTTGGATTTTTAATGTAGCTTTAACAATTTTTCAGTCATATCGTTACGATGTCTGCATTGTGACAGTTTATAGTGATGTCTAGCACTGGGGCATCATGCTGCAGACATGTAGCATGATGTTCCACTCAGTCACATTATCCTGACACCAGGCCGACCAGTCCTAACACTAACCTCTTAATGCTGAGCACCAAGTGAGGCAGTTGTTAGTACCATTTTTGTAAGTCTTTGGTAACACTCGGATGGGGATCAAACCCACGACCTCCTGCATCCGAGGCGATATGTTTTTGGCCATGAAAAATCTTGTAAAACTGCTTGAATTTCCTGATGAAATGAATGGCTGGACATGTCAACATGTAGTTTTCACTGAAAGACTTATTATGATGTCTAGTAAGTCTGAAATGGAAATGGTGCTGATCTGATGGCGAAACATATCACCACATCAGCATCTTGAAAATCTTGTTAATCCTATATTTTGCAGAATGGAAAGTTGTATTGACATCGGGTTTTCACCAGAAGGTTTCTTATGATATCCTAAATGATAATGGTGCCACTCGAACATCTAATATATTTGACACATCAGCCATCTTAAGAATTTTATCATTATTTCTCTTGAATAAATGGTCATATCAGCATGGAGTTTTCACTGAATGGCCTTTTATGAAGTCTAGTTGGCAGTAAATGAAATTGGTGCCAGTCAGACCTGCAATATAGCATAGACAATGGTCATGCTGAATTATTGTTATGGCATCTTCTTCGAAACAGTTGGTGGTCATATCAACATTGTGCTTTCACCAGAAGACTTCTCATGATGTCTAGTTGGTTCTAAATGGAAATTGTGCCAGTCTGATATCCAATGTGGCCATTCTGGTGGCCATCTTGAAAATCTTGTTATTGTTACTCTGCCATAATGGAAAGTGATTGCAAACATGAGGTTCTTACCAGAAGATGTCTTATAATGTCCTGTTGGTTCAAAAGTAAAATGGTGCTGATGCCTTCTTGAAAAATCTTGTTATCACTACTCTTCTTACGGTGTCTGAAATGAAAATGATGCAGACTGACCCTTAACCTTTTAGCTATGACTGCAGCATCTAAACTTCACCTGTAAATAGCTCCTGAACCCCACTGACGCATATATGCAGTGTCGATAAACCTCATTTATTACCCCAGTGTCGCTTATGTGCATATAGTTCAGCAGTACTTGAAACCCCAGTGTCGCATCTATGCGGACATGACTGCTATGTTAACTAAACGTTGATTGGT
This sequence comes from Megalonaias nervosa, assembly GCA_016617855.1. Lineage (NCBI taxonomy): Eukaryota > Metazoa > Mollusca > Bivalvia > Unionida > Unionidae > Megalonaias > Megalonaias nervosa. The sequence continues at coordinate 24,119 of JAECUM010042276.1, forward strand.
TGAAAGTACAGAAGTTCACATATTTTTGATTATCACAACCAATGAGAGGACTGTTTACTCAACATTTTGATACAAGTTTGAAAGCTGAGAGGTTAGCTTTCGACACACTGGAAGGGCTTTCCTGCAATTTACAAAACATGTGTAGTTGAGATAAACAAAGATGGATTCCAATTCAGATATGAGCGACTTTGAAGGGTTCAGTGCAAGCGATATTGAAGAGTTTAATGGATTATTCTTAGAAAATGGATCAGATGTTGATGTTAGTCCCATTTCAGCACCAGATTAAGTGATTTTGAATCGGATGATGAGGAGGACATAGTCCCACTTGCACAATGGAGTGATGACCTCGCCTTGTTCGAGATCAATGATTTTGGTTCTCATGTTGGTTCAGCAATAGAGCTTGGACCATTAAGCAATGAGAAAGTTTTTTTTCTCAAGTTTTTTCCTGAATGTCTGGTGGAAAAGCTTGTAAAATAAATGATTATGCCAAGAAAATGGGAGACCAAAAGCAAGACCTGAAATGGTATGAAACCAGCATCACAGAGATGTGGGCACATCTTGGAATATACAAGATGTGTGTAACGGAAGGGAGGAGACATGAAGTTTTCATAGGATGCAAACAATGCCAAGTACATTTATGTGTGGATAATGACTGTTTTGAGAGGTACCACTCTCAACTTTGTAATTAGAGTGTGGATTTCATTCATGTTTTTATATGTACATAATTATGTAAATACTGGATTTATTTTGTGGGATTCAAAACAGTTTACATGACTGGGATTTCTTGTATGATGGGATGTAGGAGCATATAAAGTGGAAATATATGAATAACAGACACTATACAAGGTAAACTGTTTTTTATTTAACAGAAATCTATCAAAAACTAATGAAATAATGAACATAAATGTAACCATGTTTTTATTGTCAGTTTCTTTAGTCAGCCATGATGATGCTCTAGTATTCAGCCCAGCAACCAGCCTCAGTAGTCTCAGTAACTGATATGATAGCACTCAGCAGTAGTGAAACTGCACAACAGCTGTTACAGTAGTAGCTAAAGGGTTAATATGGCCACCATGATTTCAGTCTTGAAAATGGTTTGTCTCTACTGCTCCCAAATCATGGATGGCTGTATCATCATCAAGTTTTCACCTATAGACTTTTAAGTATACCTCATTGGTCCTAAAAAAATTATGTTGCCAGTTATACATCTCGCTATCATTACTCCCCCTGAATGCATATTATCAGATTGACATGGGGTTCTCACCAAAAGACTTCTATTGATGTCATCTTGGTCCTAATAAAATGGTGCCAATCTGAAATCCAATATATTCTCCACATTAGCTAATTTTGAATTTTGCTGTTGCTGAAGCATATCATAAATGGTTTCAACACTCAGCAATGAAAAGGAAAAAATGGTCTTATCATGAATTCATGGAAATTATTTTCCCCCAGTAGATCATCATTCCATTCAAGAAACTCTAGTTTTTTTATTGAAAGTTTATTAACTCTTTCAAAGAAAATATATTTTATTTCCTTTTATTTAAATTTTAATTGTCAGTGTTTTATATAGATGTGAGTAAGTAAATAACTCATTCTCAATTATACATCATTTATTTAAATCATGCACATGAAACTTTTTTGCAATCACAACACACACTTTCTGATTCACAGAAAAAGAATCAACATTGTCTGGAAGGTTGGCAGGTATATTTGTGGTCTTTTATTACAGTCTTGAGTTGTGCAAGACCTTGTGCACCCCTTGTTACTTACACTTTCCAGTTCCTAACCCTGGTGTTTTTAATAAGGTCAAGTTGCATGGGTTTGATCTAGCTGAAATTGCCAGGATCAAGGGACTGGAGAATTTATTTTAGAAGAATTACTATGTTGGAAATCAATTTCATTAGAACGAATTACATATTAGTTGTGAATAAATATGACAGATCTCAGAATTAATATATATCTTTGCAGGGAATATCACAGCGCACAGGGACACATCATTAGACATGCCTCCATCAAGTGACTATAACATGTACAGTATTGGACATGATCCTTATCACCTCAGGACAGTGAAGAAATATTCAGGAAAATTCCATGATTGTACAATGGTGATATTATGTTCAGATGTCAAGATATTGCAGGCAAGACCAATTGTCGGAGGCTGAAAAACATTTTGTGGATGTGTTAATCTGATTTCATTGCGATTGTTCAATTGTATATTGATATAGACCTATTTATCAAAAATGTCATGGCCTCCTCAGATCCATCATATCTTGTCATGCATGTAGAATGTTTCAAAATCAAATATGCCATCACCTTTGTTGACTACAAAATACAGCAACATAAATTAAAGTTTAAATGTATTGTTTCATATTTTATATTTTTATATCAAAAGATTGATATGTTTAATATAAGTAATAAGTAAATTATTGCTATTGCAAAGCTGGCTCTATTCCAGAGAGCAAATAGCCTAACCATATGATAAGACTTCATCCTCCTAAAGGGTTAACTGGAAGGTTCTGGAATACCAGAATGCCTCTTGCCCAGCCTGACAATACTTTGCCCATGCACACTGTCTCTCATTCTTTTTCTAATTTCAGACATAATTGTTGCTTTAATATTTATGTTAAAGGGAAATTGCCTTCACTTCATGTGTTTATGTTGCGATTTGAGATTATTCTTTATAAGCTATTGCTTATAAATGTATACATTTTTGGTATGTTTTCTTGTATATTTTTATTTCAATGAAACCTGTCAACAAACTGTAATAATGCAACAAGTTCAAGTCCCAGAAAGATACAAACAAGTTGTGCCTTGTGTGTACAAAATTGACTTTGTTAGTACCATGCAGTGTGTGCATCATATGGTCTGAGAGTGTATGGACTAAGGTTTTGCAATAGTTGACCAATGCAAAGAAAGAGAGTAACAGTGACACGAAGTTTTCATTTCTACAAGTAATTATGATGCTACCATTTTTAGACAGCCCAGGGGCACAAGTACCCCTGCATGTCCGAGCATAGCCTGGGGATTTTTAACATATTACTGTTTTGCTTTCCAGAGCTGTTCATGATTGTCCAACCTTTTCAGAAGGCTGGCTAGCTAGTCCAGCTATCTCAGTTAGGGATCTTACTGAAAGATCTGTTTATCTTGCCAGGCCTATGGCTTCATTTTTCTACAACTACAGAGATCTTAATGATAAATCTGTCTGTTGTGCAGTGCTATATCTATATACAATTACAATTATGGAGATGTTAATGATAGATTCATCTGTCTGGCCAAGTCAACAGCTTCATCTGTCTACAATAACGGAGATCCTAATGACAGATCTGTCCATCCCAACATGCTTATGGCTATATACTATTACAATTACGGGGATCCCCCCCCCCCCATCTTGCCAATTGTAAGGCTACACAAAAATATTTTGAGGGGGATTTTAGCAATAGATCTGTCTGTCCAGTCATGCCCATGGCATAGCCGGTACTGGCACTTACCAGACCGTCTTCTGCATGGCCAGTAAATATGCCAACTATACCCCTGGTGAACCAGCTGTCAGTACC
>JAECUM010042278.1:0-32288 GCA_016617855.1 Megalonaias nervosa
TTCTTTCCACGGAATCTGTTGTATCACGAATGATGAAGGTCGTGGCATGGTAGTCCGTTTTTATACCCTCTTTGGTGTAAGGTAATAAGTGTACTTTTTGAACAGCCTCGATTTTATTTTACTACCGTACCAAAAATGTTTAGTCACTAACTGACACACCATACGTCGCAAAGAAGTTTCCTCTTGAACTAGAAAGAATTGTTCTTGTAAAGAATTGTTGTAATCCTCTAACTCGTCCGTTGGAATTCGGTGTATTAGGATCACCTTGTAAGTTAAATAAGTGGCATCCAAAAATATATGAATTTCATGCGATCCATCAATGGCTGACCACTGGAACACTTTCATCAGAATCAGTCCTCTTATATCATTTAAGTACCAGTGATTCAAACATCGGTGATGTAACGGATGCAATGGTTCTTGCGTTTGACTAGTATTTTGATAACCTCGCGGTAAATGCGTTCTCTCAATTCCACAGGCAAACCACGAATGTTCTCTTGTAAAGTATCCATAACTATGTCAGTCAAACACTTCTCCTAGAGCGAAAGTAATGGACAAAGTGAGTAATTTCTGACCACTGCCATTCCAGGAATCGGTCAAGAATGTCAATAAAATCTTCAAATGTAAAAGGTCTAAAGCGGAATATTAGGAAGAACGCACCCTTGATCCAGAGAAATCTGACTTGACTGTTAACTTTTGTCAATTTCCTCTTGTGAATTTCTCGACATAAAAGTTCTACAGTCACAAATTGAGATTTGACTCTGGCAAGTCCCAGCCAAATTTCCTTGTAGATCTTCTCTTGCAATTCGTTTGGTAATGTTTTAAGATTACTTTTCAAATGGGATTTAAATTCTTGTCTAGGGGTTGTCCAACGTTTGACTCTTAGCCACGTAGCTGGTTTCTTACACGATATGGTATGCCCACTTTAATGACGAAGTCCCACTAAAGGTAGGTAGTGACAATCCGGAGACAATCGAGCATGTTCCAGGTAAGTGCAATGTTTCTTCTCCCACTCGTGAAGTGACACACTACAACTGAAGCACTTGACTTTATCCCCTTCGCCAATGTAAATAAATTCAGCTCTAGCTAATTTTTCGGGGGTAGGTCGTCCCAGATATTTTGGCCATTTTCCTCGGAAGGTTTGGATCCGACATTCATAGTCGCAGTATTCAGGCAAACGCATAGAGAACGAATATTCGTCTTTCACAGAATCATTTCGATGTGGGTACGGTGAAATATGTAGGAGTGTGCTCAGATTTGCATGACATCCGTAGGGTGGTAGCAGCATGGTTTCATAATCATGACATCCACCATGAAAACCAGCAAAGTGAAAAGGTGTACGATAACGAGTGGCATCACGTTCGCATCCGTCACGCACAGCATCACTTTCCATGGTAGGTATGGTAGTAGTAGTTATAGCAACGTTCCCATGATGTAGTACTGAATCGCCAGGGTCATAGTGTACGGCATCCCTGCCATCGCAAGGCACAGCATCGTACTCGAGTTTGCTCTTGCCTGATATTTGCTGTTTGAAAGGATTCATCTTTCTCGCTTGACAATGGTAGTCACAATGAACTATCGGTCTTGAACGTTGCCCTTTCTTATATGCTGGCCAATATCGTCGTGACCGTACGGTAACGTGAAGTCATTGGGAAGCCGTACTCGCGTCTGGTATACGATTTGATAGACTTCTCCAAGGGCCGGTTAACGATTTCGTGTGTGGGTAAACGTACAATCTTGTTCGGTTCGTGGGTGGTCACTTTAAAATTTCCACCCTGTCCAGACTGCATGGCTACTTTCAAGACGCCAAAGTTGACCAGTCGACTGGTACGATAATTGAGAGTCAATCCTTTCACTTTACACTCCATGTTTACTTCTCCTTGTGGGACTCGGTATTCGTAGCCGTAATATTTGGGACTACCACTTGCAAAATTTAGAATCTTTTCGTCGGCATGCTCGTCCGTCCAGGCTCCTAAACGGTCTCCTTCGATGGTAGGGTGAGGTTGACCCAGACTATTGATGTAAATGCAACTGTCCGTGTCAAAATACAGCACACGATGTCCTAACAGTTCTAAAGCTTCGTACAGTTTTAAGCGAGCATGGGCTGTCACGTAAGCCGCAATGATGACATTTCCAAATTCGTCGGATTCTACAAAGTTCAGTTCTTATTCGTAATTGACTAAGATCATGTCCTCACGAACGTGTTTCATGTATTTGGTTTTGTCGTAAATCATCTGGAAAGAGCGGGAAGGTTCTGTCAAATACTACGTCTTGGGTAAACACGGTCGATGTGCCATTTTACCCAACAAGCAAATTAACATCACTTTGGCAAACGATCGCCATCCTTCCTTTTTCAAGATGTAGTCTAAAGTGATGCCTTCCTGCTCCCAGTATTTGTCTTTGAATTTCTTTTGGTCTTCGGGAGTGTGGCACCAGGAAGGATAGCCACTGGCTTCTTGTTTCAGTTTCAAAAAGGCACTCACGTAGTCTGCGAAAATGCCTTTTTGAGTCTCGTCGCCCTTGTTGTATTTTTCTGTCTTGGCAAAGTGGTAAATTTCGTACACTTCTGACAGCTGGTAACCCAATTCCAGAGCTCTGAAGAATTCCAAGCTGACCCATGTTCCCGTCAAGGCGCGTTCTTCCTGGCTGTGCTGACAAGGTCGATCTTGGTTGCACGTTTCGGCACAAGTACGGCACAAGGGAAACGTTAGTTTTCCTTGGCAATGTTGAGGTAAAACGGGATGGTACAAGTACGTGGGAGGCAAAACTTTACATTTGATCAATCCTTCGTATTGGCGAATGTTGTCCACGTCGATGTGTTCCGTCAGCAATTGCGGTGCCCTGCGGGAAAGTGACAGTATTTGCACACGTATGGATACAGCGAACACACCTCCAAGTATTTGATTTCCTCTCCTTTCTCTTGTCGGATTGGTATAGCAAACAGGTGGCTTTCGTCCGCCCTCTGTACAAACTGTCCCTTGGGTTCAGTGGGTCCATCAGCTTTGTAACTTTCCACGATACACTTAAACTCGGGATTGGTTTTCAAACGGTGATCGTACTCGTGTTCCCACATTTCTACCACTTGGTATCCTTGCTTTTCTAACTTCAAGCGTCGCTGACAAGTGGTCTGGTACAAGTCTTCCATGGTTCGTTGTAAAAACTGATTTGTCCTCTTTCGGTCAGGGTAGCAGATGGGACATCCGTGAAATAAGCATCCGTTAAACTCATCTAATCTTTAAACTGCACTTGACTCACTTGCATGGAAATGATTTTGGCCCCGTTCAAAGTGACTTTAGGACGTTCGGTACTTTGTTCCGTATAGTATCTGAGGAGAAATTGTCCATCGTATCCCGAAAACTTGTGAGCCATCACCGTGGCATAGCGATAACAATCTCCGTAACGATCAATGTCCTCTTGGCCCCACGTCTCGTGGATAGGGTCTAAGATCCATTGGGCAAAATCGGTCAGCGTGTTTGGTCCCCGAAAGATTTTTTCACGTCCTCCAGGAATATTGCTACAGTGAGGGCAATGAGTAAAGATAGGGTCTTGGATGCACTTCTCACACGCTCGGTGAGCCACACAGAAATTAGGAATGTGAATGCCAGTCTCTTGCATGCATTCGAAATCGAAAAAGATGAAATGGCCTTTCTTCTAGTCATTATTTTCTTGTTCTTCATGTTGGGATTGGTATTTTTGAATTGGTAGCATTGGTGTTCCAAGTCCATGACTTGGCAACAAATGTGACATCGTTTCTTTCCTGAACAGACGAGTGCCTTGGCATTATTGGTACGTATGCCGTGTCCACAAGTAGGGCACAATCTCAGGAGTTGACAAGCACTTTTCTGCTATGAACCTTGCGTCTTTAAATGTTTTTGGTAACAAGTTGGACTGACAAACGTGCGCTGACAAGCTGGGCAATGCACTCGTTCTTGTCCTTGGTCCAGGCAGGGCTTAGAGGCTAAACATCCCTCACATTTCGATCCGCAATGCTTGTGTTGCTCACGATTGTTATAGCCATAGTCACATTTCTCACAGTAATAACTGTATCCCAGGAATGCAGTGATACTGGTAATGGCATCGAAATATTCATCGTGATGATAGACGTGAATGTATTTTCCGTCTTTGAAATGTTTGCCTCGAAACAACAGAGGTCCGCGCACTTCTTGAGGGTGCACTTTCAAGGTGTAGCGTGGAGCGAAGACGTCTTGCAATTTTTGCATTTCAGGAATGCCACAGGGTGTGTCTTTGGAAAGGCCAGCTTGCTGTAACAGGAGTTCTGCTTCTTTTTGTTGTTTGGCTCGGATAGATGTTTGAATATTTTGCCAGGCTCTTTTCTATTCTGCCGTGTCGTTCTTGTCGGCATACGTTCGTCTCACCACGATGGCACGGACTAAACACATCTTGTCTTGAGGGTTGTTAATTCGGACGAGGCTCGTTTTGGTGATGCGAAGATCGTCCACCAATAACACCTTTTTGCGTCCAGTCCCTTGGGGAAGAGAAACGTGGGTCATGAACAGTGTCGCTTTTCCATCGGTGATGTGAAACTTGTCGTTGGATTGTTGCACGTGTTGCATTTTGTCGATGACTTGGGAAGGTGTCAATTCTGATGGACTGCTAAACTCGATCCAAGCTGGGGACTTCAAACTGTCGCGATGAATGGAAAGTTTCAAGCGATCGTCTTCTTTGGCTTGACATTGCCGTTTCAGTGTAGTTAACAAAGAATCCCACACATCAGTGATGAACCCTTCTGCTTTCTCCAACGGTACGTTGGACTCGAAATCTGTGAACTTTACCGCGTACGTGTAGGCAGTAGTTCTAAATTTTCTGGAGGAGCGTTTTTCAGTCTCTCGAATGTGATAGCAGTTTTCAGGGTTTACTGGTGGTGATGGATTTTGACTGGGTGTAGACTCTCTGGGTCTAGATTCTGACACACTCATCTCATCTTCAAAATCGCTGGCATGAATTTGAGCCAAGACTTCAGCTACTGTGTAAAGCGATAAATCACGTTTCTGCCTCTTACTTTCTTCTCCTCTCTTTACGAAATGATGCGATCGTTTCATCTTGACTGCAAAAAAGTCAAATGACAACATTTGAAACGCCATAGACCTCTATATATCCATGTCAGGCTTAGTGCATATATAAAGGGCTGGTACCTTCCCTCTCAGCATTGATTTCACTCACAAGCTGACCAGCACGATGGAAGAACCCATACAAATCGAACTTCTGATTAGAGTTTTGCGAGGTGTCATACGAAAGTTTTCTTCAGACAAGCCGACGGACTACTCTCCCTTCTTTCGCGATAAAAGTCAAGATACTTGCTATATCTGTCAGAAGAAAGGGCATTGGGTTACAGAATGTCCAGACCGTCAAAAAAGCAAGACCAGTGTCAGAAGAGACAAAAGTCAGCATACTTGTTATTATTGTCAAGAGAAAGGACATTGGTCTTCAGATTACCCTAAAAAACAACAGGAGCAGGAGAAGGAAGAAGAAGAGGTGCCCTCGGCAAAGGAAGAACCCCTACACGTTCAGAAAGAAAAGAACCGAAGACGAGAAAAAAGTGAGCAAGAAGAGGATGAAAAACTTGTGAAAGTGAAGAAGATCAGAAAACAGAGAGAGTGAAAGAAGAAAAAAGACACAGAAGAAGTCTATGTGATTTGATTTGTGTGATTTAGAATTTTTTTAGCGTAGCTTTAACAATTTTTCAGTCATATCGCTACGATGTCTGCAGTGTGGCAGTTTAAAGTGATGTCTAGCACTGGGGCATCATGCCGCAGACATGTAGCATGATGTCCCACCTAGTCACATTATTCTGACACCAGGCCGACCAGTCCTAACACTAACCTCTTAATGCTGATCGCCAAGCGAGGCAGCTGTTAGTACCATTTTTGTAAGTCTTTGGTATGATTCGGCCGGGGATCGAACCCACGACCTTCCGCATCCGAGGCGGACGCTCTAACCACTAGGCCACCGGAAGAAGTCTATGAACTTTGTTAAAGTGATGTGTTTTGTTGTGATATTGGATTGTAAAATGTGTACTAGAATAGACCAGACTGAGAAAACGTAAGTGTCTCTTGGTTTTGATTTTTTAGAATAATAAGGGTTTACACTCATGCACTCACACACGTACATCATAGGGTTTAAAAATAAAAGGGTTTTGAGTTTTAATTGATTTTGGCAAAATGGATATTATCTCTTTTCGAAAGAAGTGAGTGGTCCTGAAAAGGACGGTTGGGTGTTTGTTTTTTTCAAAAAAACAAACTCAGGAACGAGAAGCAATCAGCTTTAACTGCCTTAAGCATTTTCTACGCCCAAGGCCAACTTCTGGACTTGCACGTTTTAATGATTTGGCAGAAATCACTAGGGGTGGTATCTCCGGCGTACTAACCGGATTAGACTGTTTGGCTCGGGAAGGTCTTTTTCTCTTGGGTCGTAATAAAGAGCTCTGATACATTTCGTTCAGACTTCTTAATTCGGCCAAAATGTCCAAGAGTACCGTTACCGTTTGAGGTTCACTGTTCTCTTTCTCTCCTAGACCTTGTTTCTTCTCTACTGCTTCTTCCTGTCGTTTCCTTCCTGCCTCTTCTTCTCACTGTTGCTGTTCAAGGAGAAATGCTTGTTCTGCCTCTTTCTGCTGCTGTAAAAATTTCTCCAATTCTTCTTTCTGTCTTTGCTTAAAATCCTCGACGTGTGGTAAAGAAAGAGAGGATGGCGAAGGTACTGGTACTGGAACAAATTCTTGCGAAGAGAGAAAATCTACTAAATCCCAGTTTAAATCGACCTCTTCAGGAAGTAGCGCTGTATTAACTTTGGTAGCCTGCTATGCCATCGCTTTTCGTCTCCAAAGCCGGTGCACCCCAATTCATCGTCTTTTTAGTTTTTATTGGTGTGGTCCCTCTCAGAATTAACATCATCTGAGGGACCCCCTAGTGTCTAAATTCAAAGGATTTTATAAGTATTTGTTTCCCCCAATTTATATTGGTGTTGTTTGTATTTTTTTTTATTGAATTTCATTTTTATAATTTTGAATCTAGGGTTTATACACCTTCCCTAATCTAGTGTTATAATACTCCTTAACCCTGGCTAGTTTCGGAGTTTTATTTAAATGTAGTGATCCTTGCCAGGGATCTATAGTGTCCTGTGTATGCTATATGTTAGTGCTATTTGTTTTGTATGATATCTTGTATTTATGTAAGGACAGGCGCCATGGGTCAAAATATTGAGTTGTTATTTATTTATACGTATGGCCGAAGTCGACTCGAGTGATACAGTTATATACCGTATGTCTCGGTCTGTTAGTGCCATTTTAAAATTTAGTGTGTGCTGAAAAGATGAAGTAGGATAGTTTAGAAAGGTATAGGTTATATTTAGTATGTGTGCACTTTCTTTCTTTATTAGTTGCATGTGTATGCTGTGTAGTTTGTTTTCGTAATGTTCTTTATCAGACCTGCCTTGGAGAGATCCGGTGCGAGCCGTACTACCTCACGTTAGTCACGTAACTTAGGCCTCGCACTAGTGGAGCTCTCCGTTAGTCGGCTAGTTCTGTATTGTTGTATTGTATATATGTCATATGAGTACATCTATTAAATGCTAGTGGTGAAAGAATCTCACAGGTCTTTCAATAGGGAAATAGGAAACGTGGTCAGTTATCAAAGTCTATTTTTGTTTTCATGATTTGATTGATAAAGTTAGTTATATCATTATATATTCTTTTATCATTTATGCCATCTGTATATAAGAGTTGGTTATCTATATTGCTATTTATATTTCGAATTTTATTTTTTATTAATGATCTTTCAGTATTTAGTTTGGGACAGTGTAAAATCAATGTTTCTTTGAGTCTACATTTTTCCCACATAGTCTGCATTTGGGTATTATTGATATTAGATGTCTTTAAAAAGCCATTTCACCAGTCAGCCATTTGTCGTGCAAGTATAGAAAGAGCCTGCTTTGCATGGAGGCACTTCCTGTACTTGCCCAGTTCTTCCAAATGGCCGACCAGTTCAAATGAGGAAGTCTAAATTCTATTTCATGTTTCTCCTGTGTTTTAATATCAATCAGTATTTTATATATATATTGTTATTCTTGCTTCAAAGTGTTAAATTATCTCTGTATAAATAAATTAATTCTTTGAGTCTTCTAAAATATCCCGGTGGTTGTAATAGTTTACTTAGTTTATTATTTTTATAAATATCATTTTTAAAACTTAAAATATAACCAAACCAGTATATGCATAATGATTCGCATGGGAGTTTTGGTTCATGCGTTAAGTTCTTGAATCAATTTAAAATTAATGATTTTTGATATATACTTAGATTAGGCAAAGCTAGTCCTCCTTTTTCTTTAGATCTGTATATATAGTTTTTCTTTAAATAGTGTATTTTATCTTGCCAAATAAAGCTCAGTATAATTCGCTCTATGTTTCCAATCATAGCTTCAGTGAGGTGTACCACATTCAGTATATAGTTTAATTGGCTATACATATAGGTTTTAGCAACCTGTATTCGGTCTGCTAAGTTTATTCTTGTGTCTCTCCAAGTTTCGATATGTTCATTAATCTTGAGTACTAGCTCACGATAGTTTTTGTAAACAGAGTTCTTTCCAAAAAAGATTCCTAAAGCTTTTACTTGTTCTTTTATCAAATTTGGAGGGAGACCAGGGTGGTTTCCTCTCGAGTTTCCTATTAATAAAATTTCTGTTTTGTCGTGATTAATTAAGGACCCAGAAGCTTTCCCAAATTGTGCAAATTCATCTTGTAGATGTTTAAAAGAGAATTCATCTCTGGTAAAATTTGTACAATCATCAGCATGTAGTATAGTTTTGAAATCATTCGCCATATTAGGTGTTCTAATTCCATGAATGTTAGTGTTGTGTTGGATATTTATATTCAAGGATTCTATTGCTATATCATATAATAACATAGATAGAGGACAGCCTTGCCTGACTGACCTATTGATTTGTATTTCTTTAGTAACTGCACCATTGATAATTATCTTTGAAGTTATGCTTTTGTACATCGCTTTAATCCATTTATTGATGCTTGGACCAAATCCACATTTTTCTAGAGTTTTATATATGAAGTCATGCTCTATCCGATCAAATTCTTTTTCTTGATCGAATAGAAACATGACTCTTTTTTCATTTTTAGTTTTTAAAAGGTCTATTATGGCATTTATTGACATTAGATTATCTGTTATTTTTCTTCCCAACCCTCCACAGCTTTGGTTTAGGTTAATTATTTTGTTTAGACACTTTCTTATTCTATTTGTTAGAACTTTGCTAAAAATTTTATAATCAGTGTTCAGTAGTGTAATTGGTCTCTAGTTTTTAATATTGTCTCTATCTCCCTTCGCCTTATAAATTAAGGTAATTATCCCTTCCCTAAAACTCTTTGGCATTTCTCCTTTAAGAAGTATGTTATTGTATAGAAGCTCTAAATTGTCAACTAATTCATTCTTAAATTTAATATAAAAGTCATTAGTTATTCCGTCTGAACCAGATTTTCCTTTCTTTAAACTTTTAATTGCATTTAAAATTTCATTTGCTGTTATAAATTTCTCACAGTTAATATTATCACTTGAAGATATTTTCTTATAATTAGTTTTCTCTAAATAGTTATCTATAACATTATGGTTAATACCTTGTGTTTTATATATTTCATCATTTAATTTTTCCTAATATGTTTTTTTTTTTTAAATATTTTGTTATTAAACTTCATAGATTCAATTTTTTTTTTTGCTTTCCCCTCTTTTTATTTCTATCCTTCTATACAGGCCTCTTCCTTTTTTATATATTTTATCAAATTTCCCTCTTATTTTAATTCCCTGTGTCACCTCTTTTTCTATATTATTCCATTGTTGATTAATTCCATTGTCTGTTTCATTTAACATATTTTGGTTATTTTGCAAATCTATATATTGTTTTTTAATCCATTGATTATACATTTGTTTAGTTTTGCTGTAATATTTACTTAATCTTTTTATTTCTTTCTTTAAATTTTCCCATACTATCATTATGTCTTTATTAGTTTCTTTACTTTTTCCACGGACTGCACGTAATGCTCATCTGCCAGACGAGTGTTGTTTAGCTTCCGCAGTCCTTGTCCCCATTTGCACGTATTACTCATTATTACATTGAGTATTACAGATTTATGATCACCTAGTGAGTTATCTTGCATTAAGCATGCTTGAGCAGCATTAGTCTGATGTACTGATATATAGAATGTGTCTAATCTGCTACCCTTACCTCCCCTCTATAGATATGTATATTCTTTCTTGTTTCCATTCAAGAGTCGATATGTATCTGTTAGGTTATTAGTTTTAGTAAAGAGCCTAATCCATTTGTGTAGGGTTTTTTTTATCTCCTTCTGTGAGTGTTTCACTTTTATCTAGTTGAGATGCAATCGAATTAAAATCCCCACCTATTATGCATGGGTGGTTAGTAAAATTTTGTAAATAATGATTTACATTTATTATAAAATTTATTTTCTTTGTTGTAAAATTTATTTTCTTAGTTTCCGTCACGTTTCACAAAACAATGTCGCATCGATTCACTGGGCACAGACGCTAGCGCACCTATATAGGGAATATGACGTCACAGGTAGCTCTCTTCGGATTGGAAGACAGACTCCGCGAAGTGACTGAATTTTGTAACGCATGTTGGGATTGGTGGACAATTTCAATCCGTTTCGATCCGGTCTTCCACTATAAATAAACGCGGTTCACTTCATTCCCTTTAAGTCCGCCATGCGGACATTAACTGGTCGCGCGTGTCCGAAAGGACGAATGCGACCTTAAATCAAACTTAGTAGTAGTCATTCCCTTCACCTGTTCCTCGTCACAAAGATGTGGACCAACGTTGAATCGTCTACTCTGGTATCGTCGATGCTGTTCCGTACGGACTTACCCATGTATGTGAGATCATCATGGAGAATTGTTAGGATCACCGAGACAATCGTTTGGAAAAGAAGGGCCTATGTGGAAAGACTAGGCTGTCTGAAGCGAGTTCTGATTTATGGACCAGAGGTTAGACGAAGTTTGAGAAAGAGAAGAAGACCTATGCGATGCCCTCTATGTTAAGGGATGATGTTAACATAACAAACCATGACCCTTTTCAGGGCCACTCCACTGCCTCGAAAAGATTTATTCTTTCTTGCCTAAAAAAATTTTATTCGATTTTATAATTTATATTTAACTCCCTAAAACATTATTCTCTTACCTAAATATTTTTTTAGTCGATTGTATAATTTATGTATGATAGATTGATGTTCATCAATCTATGGAAAAAAACGAATATATAAAACATACTCTACTATCCCCTGACACGAACACAAATGCATAACACTTTGTATAGAAATGAAACAGGTGGCATGACGTCACGGTACTTGCTACATTGTTGCAAGTGTCCAGTACCATGACGTCATATTGACCCATGGTGTGCTAGTCGCTATACAAAATTCCCATTGTCCGTAGACGTATCCAGGGTGATATTTTGTCCGTAGAAATCTTGTCCGTAGACGTACCCAGGATGATATTTTGTCCATAGAAATCGTGTCCGTAGACGTGCCGGGGGGGGGGGGGCTGTAATGTATTTTCCCATTGTCCGTAGGATGGCCCACTATAATACTAAGGCTGCATTGGAACAGACATCATTTTGATAACTACTGATTACTACTGAGGAAATTTCATTGATATTTCTGTTGTCTTCATCCTCTTCTGGAAACGCCCTTGAATCTCACCTGGAAGACAGGAAATGTTCTCAATATTGACCTTGGACGAAGTAATATGAAATAGTGGGTATGCACCTTAATAAGTCATAGAAGACACCAATGGAGTACAATAACGTAATGTGGCTGCAAAGTATGTATGTATATATGTATGTACATACGTACGTACGCACGCACGCACGCACGTACGTATGTATGTATGTATGTATGTATTTATGTATGTATATATGTATGCATGCATTCATGTATGTATGTAGGTATGATGCTTGATGTGCATGTATATATATGTATATATATATATATATATATATATATATATATAGAGAGAGAGAGAGAGAGAGAGAGAGAGAGAGAGAGAGAGAGAGAGAGAGAGATTTGTTATACCGTACAGCCTTGGACAAGTAATAAGTCCTATAATACAAACGATGCCACTCCAGGCTAGAGACCCTAGAACTACGCTGGCTATCTCTCCTCTCCGTGCATAGTACGACGACCTGTAAAGAATACAATAATATGACAACGTGTAGAGCATACAGTAATATGAAGATCTGTAAATCATGCAACAGTATGACGATATATAGGGCGTGCAATAGTATGCCGAACTGAAGAGCATATCACAGTATAACGACTTGTAGAGCATACGATAGTATGACGACCTGTAGAGCATATAATGGTATAACAACCTGTAGAGCATATCATAGTAAAACGACCCGTAGAGCATACGACCTGTGGAGCATATAATAGTATAATGACCTGTAGAGCATATCAAAGTATAACGACACATGGAGCATACAATAGTATGAAGACCTCTACAGCATATAATAGTATAACGACCTGTAGAGCACATCATAGTATGACGACCTGTAGAGCATATTATAGCATAACGACCTGTATAGCATATCATAGTAAAACGACCTGTAGATCATACGATAGGGTGACGACCTGTAGAGCATATAATAGCGCAACGACCTGTAGATCATGCGATGGTATAATGACCTGTAGAGCATATAATAGTATAACGACCTGTGTAGCATATCATAGTATGACGACCTGTAGACCATACGATAGTATGACGACCTTTAGAGCATATAACAGTATAGCGACTTGTAAAGCATATCATAGTATAACGACCTGTAGAGCATACAATGGTATGACGACCTGTAGAGCATGCGATGGTATGACGACCTTTTGATCATGCGATAGTATAACGACCTGTATAGCATATCATATTATAACGACCTGTAGAGCATACGATAGTATAACGACCTGTAGAGCATATAATAGCATAAGGACCTGTATAGCATATCATAGTATGACGACTTGTAGAGCATACGATGGTATGACGGCCTGTAGAGCATGCGATGGCATGACGACCTGTTGGGCGTGCAGTAAGTTACAGGTACTCTCAGGGTACAAAACTATAATAAGGGGAAAGGAATGTCTCTAGCATATACATTAGGGGATCATAGCTGAGCTTAAATCTTACCATGAAGTCTTTCACTTCATCACTTTTGTTGCGGTTTTGTAATCTTGGCTTTGATGACATGACGTTGTTGGTTCCATTAAACCGATATTCATCCGCAGAAGCAGTAGTTAACGCACTAACAAAGCAAGATGTCGAACATGTGGTCAATATTTAAGGCCCAACTTGGCCGTATTTGCGTGTGGGCAACCTTATATTTCCGTTTGTTCTTTCCTGCTCGAACGGGAGAGACAGTTTTCGGAAATGCATGCTAGGTTTGCTCACATACGCCGCCACTCATTCCCTAGTACATTACTAGGTACCGCACATGTTGTCTCGGAGATATTTTATATTTGATGAATACATTTAATTCAGATTGTGTTATGGTGTGTTTGTTTGTGTATGACAATGTTTGATTAAGTATGAAAATGTTTGTTTGTGTATGAAAATATTTGTTTGTGTATGAAAATGTTTGTTTGTGTATAACATAGCTTTTATATATAAAGAAAGATGAAGACATATACCTTCGGCAGCACGACACACCTTTCCAGGGATAGTCAGTAATATTAAAATAATTACAGCAAAAGTGATGTGGACCACAACACACTCCATATCCACAGGCGGTGTACAGTGGGTTGATACACATAGTATCTTGATACGCTCTGTTTGTCGTTACTATACACGCGGGTACATTAAGAGATCCAGTACTACTGTTAACATTGGTCCAGTAAAGTGACATCAAGACGAAGGTATAAAAGGACAGTTTGACGTCCATGATTATATAGCGAAGACAAGTCCAATAACAATTCCACTTATTATGTCATAACATACACCGTATTATAAGCAAATAATGCACAAATGAATGAAACACATTCATTTACATTACAAGAACAAACACCACTCCTATGCAAACGAAAAATCCCAGTCTGATGTGTGTGAACGAACTGGTCAATAGTTTGCCATTAAGTCAGTCATACGATGCCTACCGTGATTTGGTAGTAATAGATCGTCATCGATTATCAATATCCAAAATACATATCAGCCCGGTGTATGTATGTATAGGTAAGCATAGGATCAAGTCATACTTGTATACCTCGTTTATTATCAACGTCAGCCTTCTATAGGCGAGTCTACCTTGTGCATTAAGGTGTGTTTACATCCTGAGTGTCTTCAAGAGCAGACGCGAACAAAATTGTTAATTATGAAAGTTTTCTCCGGGGTTAGGTCATTTGTGCTGGTAGCACTGTTACCAGATTAGGCTCTTAAAATAAGTAACAGAAAAGAGTGAAGACAACAAGCTTTGCAGAATTTAACAAATAATTTATTTCCCTAGAATACAAAGTGAAAAATTAAGATAAAAGAACTTATGGTTTTACGAATCAAATCCACAAATAATCCAAGAATTACAAATAGAAGTCCTAGTAATAAAAAGTCATGAGTGAAACTAAGTTCGAGTCC
Source organism: Megalonaias nervosa (assembly GCA_016617855.1). Lineage (NCBI taxonomy): Eukaryota > Metazoa > Mollusca > Bivalvia > Unionida > Unionidae > Megalonaias > Megalonaias nervosa. Next base: position 14,640 of record JAECUM010042278.1, read on the forward strand.
CGATGAAATCAAAATGGATGGCGATGACGTCTGTTATAACCTTCAAAGTGTAGATGTGTCAACAGTTTCTTGTTGAATCACAGAAAACATTATTCCAGCTTTGAATTCCGTATAACTGCAAATAAATGTCTTTATCCAAGAATATTGTATGAGCACTTTCGCATTTCCAGGGAAAAGAATTATTTGAATTCGATAATTTGAGGAAAATAAAAATTCAACCCAAACTGGTCACAACATAAGAACAACTTAACGTGTCAATTGTTTGGAGCCCGATTAATCAACTTCTATCAAAGACAACAGTTTATACGACAATTAAGACGCAAAACAGATTCCCGGATGAGGGTCAAAAGTTCAATCTTCTGGAAAAAAATAGAAGTTTGTACCTATTGAAATATGCTACTTGTCATGTAGTCCAGGTATGACCTTGACTCAACTTAATGATTCTTACTCTGAGAAAGATAAACAAAATAAATAAAAAAGTTGTTTACCAAAACTGTCACTGATTTTGGAACAAGGTCAAGAACTAGATACAATGTTTCTGATATTAGTTGTTTATAAAAATAAAAATATCAATTCTGGACAATGTCAAATCCAGTAAACAATGTTACATTACAATAGCATGTAATGGAATTTAAAAAAAATTAAAACTAACAAACAAACAATTAAATTAAATATATATATAACACTAGGTTAAAGGTGGACATTTCGCCTTCTATTCATTTAACTTTTAGTCATTTTCCAAAATTATCTTGCTTAGTGTATATCATGACGACACGTTTTGCGTCATCAAAATGATGGGGTAGCACAATATAAAACACGAAGTATAATATTGTCTTTTATAACGGTATATTGAAATTTAGAGTTAAAACTCATTTAAGAAAATATTCGAATGTCTTTTGCCTTCGGGAGCAGAAAGTACAATTATTGGATGACTTTCAAACATGTCATTTGAAATGAACTTAAATGTAAGCTTCTGTTTATGAAATGACGACAAATACCAATTTTTTTTACTTGATGAAACTGTAGAATAGTGTTCGGAAATAACTTCGAAATACATTCTACGGCTTATATCATTACTCCCTAGAAAATAGATCAAGTCGTCATATGGCATCCAATATGATGTTATCACACCTGCTACATGTATACCTATTTTAGTATTTGAAATATATCAGTGGAAAATAAAAGATGTCGACCCAATGACGATACCATTTTTACAGCCACAGTGGCACTATCACTTTTGGAACTACATTGTTTTAATTTTTAGGACGTATATCTGCCCTAATGCATATTCTTCTAACCTGTAGCTCCATATTTGGGACTTTTATTCTTTTCTTCTTTTCCTTCTTTCTATGGCCCACCTTTAATCTTGCTCTCCAAATCAGACTGAATAGAATTTAAAATGCGGCACCAATGTTGACTGTCTGTATTATACTATTTTGCAATCAGGGAAAAGGGGCCATCAAGAATGGAAAAAAAGAACGAATAAAAGACAACAGAAAGCAGGCTTCAAGTATTAACGTCTTTTATAATTAGTTTTCCATATGAATTACGCTAATTGTCAGTGAATGAACTCAGGTGGCCTGTTGCTGTTCGATGGTGTGTTGTCGCCCATACCGTATCTAATACCTGCTACGCTCAAAGACAAATAGTACATAATTGCAAGAAAAAAGCTATTGATTACATGTATAAATAAAATTGTTTAAGTAGCGATTTTAAGTCATCACATACATTTTACAACTGTTTAATACTTTTACGGTTTATATGTGATCATTTACTTCACATTTACATTTACTGGGAAGGTTTCTTTCCGGTTGCTTAGTGGTTAGAGCGTCTGCCTTGGATGCGGGAGGTCGCGGCTTCGTACTCCAGCTGAGTTATACCAAAGACTTCTAAAAATGGTACTAATAGGTGTATCGCTTGTCGCTCAGCATTAAGAGGCATTACGTGTCTAGGCTCGTACAAAAGTAACAAAGAAAAAAGTGAAGCCAACAAGCTTTGTAACATTTAACAAACAATTTATTTCCCTAGAAAAACAAGGTAAAAATAAGAAAACGGTCTTATGGTTTATGAATCTAATCCAAAATTAATCCTAGAATTAATAAATATAAGTCATATCAATACAAAGTCTTAAGTGAATCACAGTTCGAATCCCGATGAAGTTCCAAGATGGAAGGCGATGACGTCTTCCATAATCTGTTTTGTGTTGACGTGTTAACAGTTCCTTATTGAATCACCAAGAATAATAATCCGGCTTTAGAATTTCGAATAATTTCCAATAAATGTCTTTGTCCAAGAATTCGAATGAGCACAAGTGGTTTCCAGGGAAAATAAATTATTAATTTCAAAAAATAGAATAATTTAAATCAAACTGGCAACAATAAAAATACCTTTCAACTCTAAAAGTATATTTTACGACTGAGAAAAAAATCACCATGAACTGTGTTTTAAGCCTAACTAAGACGCAATTCAGACCATTGTGATGGGGTCACGTAATCACTTAGTCCAAGCGACGGCAAAAAGGCTACAAGTCTATTATCACGTAGGCCAGATATGACCTTGACTGAAATCAGTGATTCCTTCACTGGGAATGAATTTAAAAAAAATAAAAAGAAATTGTTTACATCACAGGTGTTATTGGTACTGGATCTATGTCACCAAAAGATACAATGTTTCAGACTACTGGCTTGTTTACAGTCAAACAGAACTGAACATAATTTTCTGGAAAAATGTCAAATCCAGTGAATGAAGTTATCATAAAATAAAAATAAAAATATTTAAAACTAACAAACAAAAAAACTTAATTACATATACGTAACAGCGGTTAATGTCAGGGCTGGTCGGCTGGTGTCAGGATAATGTTTCTAGGTGGAACATCATGCTTTGTGTCTGCGGCATGATGCCCCAGTGCTAGCCATCACTATAAACTGCCACCCTGCAGACATCGTAGCAATATGACTGAAAAATTGTTAACGCTACGTAAAAAATCCAAATAACACATACACACACACACACCCTCACATACAGAAACATACACTCTCTCTCTTCTTTCGCAGTTCATATTCACATTTTCGAACATCTCCCTTTAGTTGACACAATGTAACCATTATTGTGCTCATGTGCTATGAAGCGCGACTACAAACACAAACACGTTAACTGGATTATTATTTCCTTCGCTTATCTCAGATTTAAATCCCACCAATAACAAAGGAAAGAGAACCAGACTATTTGTAGCGCTTCACACGTGCTTCCTTGTGACATAATTGCTATATTGTAAAGTGTGCTACCTTGCAAATTCGATCTAAACTGAGCTGCATGATAACATAGGATTATCTGTAGGTGGTTTTCTCCACCCAAGGGACATAACCCGTTGTGAGGAGAGTAATATTTAATCTGGAGCACCGTATGAAGGGTGAACGTCCCAAAACCAAGCAAGCTGAACGGAGTGATATGGGTTTATTTTGATGCCAAGATAATCATTTTGCTTTCTTAAAAAGTGAAGAAAAAAATGTCATTTTAGTTTAAAAAAAAAGGTTCTTGCTACCGTATGGCTCACCCTGGTCAACGGCCACATGTTCGAGACCGTGCCATCCACTGGACACCAGGACTGAGGTACTGGTGCAACTACCTTCAAAGTATGGCAAGAGATAACATCACCACTGGAATGTGGTATGTCAGGACGTTAAGACCAGCAGTGAAACTTGAGGAGCTAACCCTTGAAATGGCACATTCTTGGACTCTGCGAGATGAGCTGGAACAATTTTCAGAGAGAGATCAACAGCTGAAGGACACAGGAATTACTTCAATGGACGTGAAGACAAGCATGAGCATGGAGTCGGAATGATGGTACAAACGGACATTGTCAGTGTAGTCATGGGTTGCCAAACAGTGTCTAACTGGATGTTTATCATCCGATTGAGGGCATCTCCCTCCAACATTACCATCATAGAGGTTGAGGCATCTCCATTCAACACCACCATCATAGAAGGTTTTGCCCCAACATCTAAACTTGATGACGAGGAAGTGGATGCGTTCTACGGCCAGCTCCAAACTCTCATTGACCAGGCACCAAGGAAGAATATTCTAGCTATTCAAAGAGAATGGAATATCAAGGTAATAGAAGACGCACAAACAGACTGGCGAGAAGTCTGTGATCCATACTGTAATGAACAGTCCAGTGAGAGAGGACTTAGTTCCTGAATTTCGCCACCTACGATAATATTGTGACAACGAACAACAATGGCCCCCACAAAACCAACTGGAAGATGGACTTGGCGTAGTCCAGACAGAAACCATCGCAAACAGATTGACTTCATTTTGGTGAGGAAGCGCTTCTGGTCTGGCATCAACATCACCATAACACTTAGCTACTCTGGAGCTGACATAGGAAGCAACCATAACTTTCTGATGATTACTATGAAACTTCCTCTGAGGAAAACCGTGAAGCCAAGACAGGTTAGGATCAAGTTTTAGCTTGAAAACCTTATCCATGGGTGGCACAAACATTTGAGGCATCAATAGGCTGTAAATTTGCACCACTCACAATTCTGGAAGCTGAAGAAATAAAAATGGACTCATCTATCACCATCTTCCATACGGCTGTATAGGCACAGCAAGCGAGATCCATGGCAAGCATCGCAGGATAAAGAAGCTCTGGGTCACAGCAAATATTTTCGACTTATGTGATGTGAGGAGAAAAGTGAGAAGGAAGCGGGGAGGTCTTCAAGGAGCAGACAAATACAGTACAATCAGCAACAGGATGAGGAAGAGCTATATGAGAGCGAAGAAACGCTGGTTAGAGGACCAATGTAAGGAAATCGATGAAGCCTGATCCAGAATAACGGTAGAGTGGCATTCCAGCTGATATGACAATAGAAAAACGGGGAGATCTACCACGAGCCATGACAAGGCAGGTAAGAGTCTCACAAAAGATCAACATATTCTTAACAGACGGACGGAATACTGCTCAGAGCTTTACAACCATGAGACTTCTCTAGACCAAGCTGTACTAAATTTCCAACTGACCACAACAGAGGTTGACCATTCCACCTCAGGGAAGAAGAAGATGATCTATTAAAGGCACTAAAGAAATAGGAGTCAGCGGGTGTAAACAATATACCAGCAGATCTTGTTCGAGCAGGAGGATCCTCCGGGACAGATGACCTCACAAAAATATGCAACAAAATCTGGCAAACATGGCCTACCCCATGCACCCGGTCTTCGATCAACTTTTTCTCTAAGAAATGGAATGTGCAGCTGTGCCAAGACTACCGAACAATTAGTTTCATCAGTCACACAAGCAAGGTTATGCTTAAGATCATCCTCAATAGACTGAAACCCCAAGCAGAGCACATCGTTGCTGAAGAACATGTTGATTTCAGAGCAGGACGTAGCACTACACGACAGATTCTCAACCTTAGAATCCTCTGTGAAAAGTATCTGTAGCATCAACATGACCTCTACCATCTCTTCACTGACTTCTAAAAGGCTTTCGACAAGGTATGTCATGCTGCCTTGAGGTCCACCATGTGGATATACAACATAAATTCAAAACTAATCAGAACTATATAAAACCGGTATGACAAGGCGACGAGCGCAGTTTTCGTCAATGGCAGTATAGGAGATTGGTTCAGAGCCACAGATCGGAGTCATACTTGGGTGCATCCAATCACCACTCTTCAACATCTACCTGGAAAGGGTCATGTCCGATGCATTGGAACACCATGAGGACAGTGTCAGTGTTGGAGGCTGAACAATCACCAAACTGAGCTTCGCTGATGATATCGATGCTTTAACAGGAGATGAACTAGAACTGGAAACCATAGTAAACCGTCTCAATTAAGTAACACTAAGGTATGTACTGGAGATCAGAAAATAACACGGAAGATGTCCTTTAGATAAAATATTAAATTAGTTCTTTAGAAAATAACATTGAAGAAGCTCTTTAGAAAATAATATTAGTAAACTCGATATCACGGATTTTCTCAGTTTCATTCGTCTACACCAGGAAAAGTAAGCATAATGATTCATTATAATTCACATGTAGATAGTCGCATTTTTCTAGAAACAGCTAACCGCTCCGGTAGTTAGAGCGTCCGCATCGGACGACGGAGGTCGCGGGTTAGAACCAAATTCATACCAAAGACTTATAACAATGGTATTAGCAGCTGCCCCGCTTGGTGCTCATCATTAAGAGGTTAGTTTTAGGACTGGTCGGCCTGGTGACATTACAATGTAACTGGATGGGGCATGATGCCAAATGTCTGCCGCATGATGCTCCGCTGCTAGACATCACTATAATCTGCCAGACTGCAGACATCGTAGTGATATGGCTGAAACATTCTTTAAAAGTACGTTAACAATCCAAATCACCCAAATCACACTGAAACCCTTATTTATCTTCCATGTGCGTTATCTACCGCTTATACTGTGTGTAATACGGTATAGGTAATTTAGCACCGTGATGAACTAAGTCAATACAATCCATTCAGCCATTCATTCAAGTACGAACTACAAACTTTGAATTGAACGAGAACATTAGCGTCTCAATGAATATACATATTGAACTTCTATGTAATAGAACTTAACAAGGAAGTTTTAGTCGGCAGGAGTTATATGCATAAACACATGTAATAATAACAGTATAGAAATATCGTCTACATGTCAATATGCAGCCAGTAGGTAACCGAAAACTGGAGAGAGAAGAAATATACTTTAGAACAGCATTGAGATAATAAACTGGAAGAAACACACCTTTCTTGCCAATATGAGAGAGAGAGAGAGAGAGAGAGAGAGAGAGAGAGAGAGAGAGAATATTAAAATAGCTCAACGAAAGTTTTTATTTATAATTTTACATATTCAGTAAATCTCTAGGCTCCAAAATTATTTAAAGGCTTTTGAAGTAATAAGAAAACTGGATTTAAAGACAAATAAATATTTATACAGTCACGTTCCATAAGAGGCCAATTTTCACGTTTTACGTTGTTTTCCATTAATATGTTTCCAAATAATTAACGTCTGTGCATGATAACCAAAATATGTATAATGAATGGCTATATCCTCAAACTGGAGATAACTGGGGGATGTTGAAGCAAATGAAAAAGCTTCAAGGCCACCAGCTGTCTGCCAATGTCAACGGTTTTGACCGGATTGCAAAGAAAGCAATTCAGTCTTTTGGACTGATGACATCTGTCCGTCCGTCTGGCGTTAAAACTTATGTCAGGGTCTGTGCTTGGGTTATTTCCATTTGTACATAAGCCATTACTAGTATTGTCACATTAGTTGGTGTTTATATGCGTCATTTGGAGTACTACACCTTCAAGTGCAAACGAGGTCACCGTAACCTATATTTCAAGGTCCCCTGATTGTTTTGATAACCTTCACCCTTTATTCATTTTCTCACTCATTACTGCCTAATGAGTCACATAACTAGGTGACTCTGACCTATATTTCATCGTTAAGTGTTATGAGCCGACTTTTTGGTTTTAACCGATTCTCATTATGTTAGGTTTTCGTTTAGGTAAGGTATTCAGACACTATCGATTGCAGAGTCTCATAAGCTGGTGTTTAGATTTGTCCTGGAGTACTAAACCTTCAGTGATAATTAGGTCACTATAGAATATGTATCATGGTCCAGTGATTTTGGTTAACCTTTGTGTTTAGTTCATTTCCTTAGCCAATGCTGAACAAGGAGTCACGTAATCTGTTATGTAACTGCTCAATGAGGGTTATTTTAATTATCATGAAAACTAAGTTATTGTGACCTATAGTTCATGCTTCAGCAATTTCTGATTACCTTGCGTTGGACTCATTTTCTCAAGTTAGGGTTAGCTTTTAAGATTTTTTCTTAGACTCTGCAGCTCGTAGTGTCAGATAAGTATGTATTAGATATGTCAATTCAATGTTCGAAGGAACTCCAGAAATCTTCACATGATGGTACTCTAGAAATATCAATGAATTTACAGTGTTCATGGGTTGCAATCCGGCCATACTGTCATTGGCAGCTTTATTTCTTGAGTTGGTGTCTGTCATCTATTTTCTACTGCTGCTTTAAAGCCTTCTGTATGATACTTGTATGCCCTGCCACGGAAGAGGAAGGGGAATATGATGCTGTCCTAGTCCGTCAAGCCTGTGCACCATTAGCTCATTGGTCATTTGGCTGGGTTCGTTATTAGAAGAGTGCAGGTTCTATTCCCACCATCGCATGAACACAAACTGGCTACTGCCATATCCTCGAGCAAGGCACTTTACTTGCTTCGGCAAGACATAACCTTGACAGTGTTATTCCGCCGCAAAGTAGCAAACCAAAACCGTTCGTCCGTACGTGCTCCCAGTTACAATTGTAGGATTTATACTGTTCTCCCCATTTTAATTTATGTGAAGGTACTAAAACAAAATCTTTTTATTACCTTTAAAGATTTGAATAGAATATATATCACCTGTAAGATATTTAAATTAAAATTCAATAAAAAAAGATCCTAAAATTCAATAGAAAATAGATCCTAAAACGTGACCATATTTATGTTAATTAATTCTTGTTTGGAACAGAAGCCTTTGATCAGTGCGCCAGTATACATCCCATGTTTTCAAAATGTTATGTCCTCAACTTGCTCTCTTTAAGCGTACGACTAATTTCAAAACAGTTTTGTGCCGTTCATTCATTTTTTGTCTCTGTTATTGTACTGAAAGCACATACCTCATCACATACCATATTCGCTGGAGGTGTACATTGGTCTGGTACGGAATCCATGTTGATACGCACGATCTGACGTTGTGAAACAGGCCAGTAAATTGTGAACTCTCATGCTATAGTCCACACTCGTTTGAAAAGCGTCAGCCTATTCGATTTTGTGGTTTGAACGCTATTTTCAGCACTTGATAGACTATAAGTGACTCGAACCCATGCGGACAGCTGTTAGACGTCAATAATGTGTAAAAGTGAGTGCCTAAGATCATTATGTAATCAAGGGCCTCCAAAAGGCAATGCAGATGTGTCAGTGATGATAAATCAGTTATTGTCACATACATCTTAATTAGATGTTTTGGATTATAAGCGTATATACCATATGAAGTTCAAGAAAAAACTCCTTTAATTTCGAAAAAAAAAAATTCTAGTTTTTCATTGTTTAATAAACGACAACCCCAGTCTGATTTAAACAATAAACTAATTGTAGTTTGGCATCCACTGAGCCATCCATAATATGTATTCTATTGGGATTGTTGATCTTGCTTGATTTGTCGTATATATGTAAGGTTTCAATCAGCCCACACTAAACACACGAGGATGTACTTTTTATATCACAAATCGATTTCGATGTCAGTAGTTTTATGGATGAGTCTACCCGACAGTGTGCAATAGAGTGTGCATAGAGAGTGTGTGTCTCCCAAGATGACACGCACAATCCAAGGTCAATGAGGAAACTTGTCTACATTGTTTGTTCATTCCTTTGTTGACGCTAACAATATGAAGTACAACTGTGAATTTGAAATCTCGTTAGTGTTATATACATATGCATACATACACAACAAATTATGAAATCGACTCTCCCATAAGATACGTGTCCCAAAATGAGGTAGTGGACGATATGCATAATACAAAATTGGTTAACGATTGCGGTGCTTGGAAAAGTTTAGCATGATCAAGTTGTAAGTCATAAATAATTGAGAATGATGTATACAACGTTAATGTGGACTTTCATTGTCGTCTGTTCACCGTTCGCAAACGGACAAGTCGATTGCCAAATACGTGCAACGTATTATGAAAACTTTTATCAAGGATCGTGTTCTCATTATCTCAACTACAATGGTAACTGGGACTATACTTATTTCTCCTGTGCAAATGACTACAAGTGCTGTGACAATGGCTGTTGTCCAATCAGGTATGTGTGTGTGTGTGTGTGTGTGTGTGTGTGTGTGTGTGTGTGTACGATGAATATGCGTGTACCTGTTTCAACTTGCTTAGTTTGATGTCTTCCAAAACTATCTCACAAAGTCGGTGAACAGGTAATGTAAATTCCAGTTTAAGAATTACGATTGATACAGAAAACATATCGTAACGGACAAATAAATATCAAAAACACCAGCTTAATTGATGGTTATTAAAAACCCCTTTCTTTATTTCTTTAGTATATTTAATAATCAACACATGGTCTTTTCAGTGTCCTTTATAGATAGGTTTCATTATAAATTCATGATCTAGACTTTAATAAACAATGCAAAACGTCAAATTTTGACTTTTATAAATTGGTCATGACGTATACAGCCAAGATCCATCAAAACAAAATGGGGTGTTGTATGGTCTTTTTTGTAAACAAGTGGAACCTTGTAAATGTGTGTTAATGCAAGGAAAACTTGTCTTAGCTTTAGTATACTCGCTTCATTCCGGAACACGTCTGCAACATCAAACATCACTTAGGGAACCGAAAATGAGATCAGTGGACAGGCAAATTCATTTAATTTGTTACTTTTCAGCTCGGAAACGTCGCTTTCTGACATGGAGACCGTTGGAGTAGTTCTGTCTGCGACAGCCATGTTTACCATTATCGTCCTGGCGCTGATGATATTTGGGATCACCTTTTGTGACGGCAGGGGCGGTAATGTCTGTTTTAAACTCCATGATTTGTCTGTAATTTTGTAAGGCTCCCTGATGCATCATCTTATGATTCTGTAGGTACTTATCAATTAGGACGAGAATGGTATTGAGGAAAATCCGTTCTGAACCAATTCGCTGTGATATAACTTACATAACATTTTCGCAGCATTGATTAATATTTGTCAAATTTTTTAAATCAAAGTTGTAACTTGCAGATTGACCCTAAATGCTGAACAAAGAGTTTATATGTTTGCACGTATATAAAGAATACGGTGGCACTTCTAGGAAATCGATAAAGACATTAATCTAGAAATATCACCAAATTACAGTAATACTATTTTCCTACCATTTTCTGCAGTTAAATCCTCATGTTGCAATATTTCATTTACCAGAAAAGGATCCAAATAAAGCAAGATTTCATAAGAATTAATAAACTTAACTATATAATTTCGAACTTATAAAAATTCAGTATGTCCGTATCATTAACGAACTTTCCAGAAAATGCTGATAAATCTGAAAGTAGTTATATGTGCAACTATTGAGTCATAAGGGAATTAACATCACCACATGTTTACATTACGTACTACTACAGAGTCAAAATGGGAAGTCCTGTGTTGACCTCAAAATATGACGATATAGAACCAAAGTTTATAGTCATACCGGAAATTACTTCAGCGGGTAATTCCACATGGATATGGCCCTACTGAGCCAAAGAAGAAGACCTTTCTTATCATGAGGATTGTTATAGGCCTTTTCATATTAAACATTTATAGAGTCGTTGGGGAAATGATTTTTATATAATACGTGTATGAATACAGAGAAAGAAAATATCAATTACCCCCTGTGGAGACGCCTCAGATATGAACGAATGATTCGGAAACAAACTTTAGAAAACAGGTTTTTATACTTATTGTACGATGTAAAAGGTAAATCATTTACATTTCATTAGCTTGGATGGTTCCCTTTCTAAAATGGAAACCACAGATTTGGGTTTGTCTACTACAACCTTGTTTATCATAATTATCCTGGTTATAATGGTTTCTGGACACCTTTTGTAACGGTAGGGAAGGTTACTGTATTGCATGAACTCCAACATTGTATTGTCATTATCGCAAAGCGTCCTTAAGCTCTATCTTTTATTATAATGAAGCATCTGAGCTCGATTTTGACCATTATTTGCAAAAACTGCACTTTCACTTTCTAAGTTCATATATAGAGATAACCAAATGTGATGTCGGTATTCAGACAGTGGCCTTTTTAGATGCAATCTTCCATTCTCAAAATCTTAAATTTTAATTAATTATGGTCACATGTTTGACGCTGATAGTCTGTCATTTTGAGCTCTACATGTGCACCAATTAGAAATTATCTAGAGCCTGTTTTCAAAATAACACTTTATCACCAATATTTATTTTCACTTCTTTTCTTGTATGAAAATAATAGACTGCGCAGCCCACACTTATCTGATACGTTTTTTGATAGGTAAATAACGTGTCTGTATTGGTGGATAAACATGAATATTCTTATTTCTGTTTTCAGACGAAAGCAAAATATTTGGCAAATGGAGAAGAGGAACTAAGTCTTAGAGATGCAAGAACTGGGTCGATGTTTCTTTTCTACAAACACGTCTTTGAAATATCGCTAATCTTAGTGAACAGTAAAATGAATAACATGGACATGTAGACATGTATAAATCTCCGTAGCGGCGAACATTGCATGATTATCATGTCTCATTACAGTCTATTTGTTTATAGTCAAGAATATGTACAAATAGGCATAATTGAGAGCTGAACATTGGAATATACCTATAAATATACACTAAGGAGCATAAGAATACATGTACATTCAATATGTAATACAAGCAATATTTCTTATATTAGACCCTTCACAAGAAGAAAGGGGTCTTTGTTTCCATTCGGTAAAGAAGGTATGTCTAAATGTTTGATAGTTTATCTGGCAGTCCGTCTGTCAGTTACGATTTAAAATGTAATCCTTCCTGTGTCTAACATATTGTCTACTTGTATTTATTGTCTAGTTTTCTTCCCTTTAGTTGTTCATTCGAACTATGTAACCAGAGAAACATGCTGCAAATTCATTAGCCTAGAATAAATTTGATGCTAAAAATACAGTCATGAAAATATATTGAGAGCCCAGTTACCAGTCTTTGAGATAAATACAGGTTTCGTATGATATACATACAGGTTTCGTATTAAATAGATATAGGTGTCGTATTCCCAAGTTGATAAAGTTACGTCATCTATCTGACGGAATAAAGATCCACCTGAAACGGACAAGGAAGGAGTAAAATAGAGTGAGAATTGTATACACCACCTGTTCCAATCAAATGTCGCCATCTCTCTCAGTATGATTGGAACTCATCTTCATGACGATTTTAAACAAAATTTAGTATTCTTGGTATATCATTCCTGGTTTGGAGACAGGTGGTTCTTGGTTTTTGATGTTTTACGGCAGAGGTTATATCTTGCTTAATCAAGTTGATCATACTACCTTGCGCAAATATAAGCCGCGGTATCCGGCCTGGGCAGATCTGATGGCGAGGTTCGAACCGTACCTTCAGGTTACGAGTTTGACCACTTTTAACAAACGCGACAATATTCTTCCATTAAACTCTTTCAATAGAAAGTTAGTGAAGTGTACCTTAGCGGTAATTCCATATAAATGATACCTTTATGTAAGGACAACGTTTTTCAATCCAATGTCTTTATTATAATATAATTTAATTTTAAACCTCTTTATAAAGGACATTAATTCGCAGATCACACACTTTTCTGTTCGACCTGAGTAACTTGTATAAAGATGTTCGCTTTACCTTGAACCAACCCTGACTAGTCTTACTGTACTTGTAATATGTTTTGCATAACTGCAAAAGATACGTAAACGAGATGGTACGGTAGGAAAACAGTTTGACACGGTAAGAATGTAATGAAGTACACAACGCTACGCTAACCCGGGTAGCAGTTCTTTTCAACGTTCAGAAAAGTTCTTTTTGTAGTATTTAGGATGATTAGAGGAACTTAATTCAGCTTTGTTACCAGTGGCAAAACGCTGGTAAACTGCACTGAAACAGTACAAAATGGTAATGAACAAACTATACAGATACAGAGGCAATTCACGAACGATTAGAAACGGTACGAAACCTGAATAGTAATTATCAAAACGTTGACCTACTTCAACATCTTGCACGCTTATATTCAGTTTATGATACATACAGAATGTCTGTGTCCCATTCCAAAGGGTCGGTTTATGACACATACAGTGTGTCAAGGTGAACTGATATAAAGCATTGAAACACGTTTCTTTAACTACAAGAAGAATTGGACACGTTGGTAGTCAGCGATATAAAATGTATCAGTTTTAGATAATGAAACATGATACAAATGTTAAAAAAAGAGTTGATAACCACTGAAACCGAGTGCTCGAAATATAAATCAAGGACAATACTTACCATTTCCTTAAGGGACAGCAATAAAACGTGGCCTCTAGGACGACCATAAAAGTGGCTTTTGGGTCGGTGATTATACTTGGCCTCTGGGACGGCTATAAAAAGTTATTTTTCATATCGTATGCATCAACCGCATTACACAATATCATGATTCTATTTCAATAAACATTATGTAATGATATATAATCGCAAAGATACTCACGTGGACATTTTGAAACGTTTTCGCTTTTTTCATTCATTCTTTTCTTGTATGGATCTATACCAGCTGTTCGGTACAAGGTGGCCACATAGTTACTTTCTTTACCAGTGTGTGACTGGATGGGAAAAGGGAAAGAATTGCAGTTTTTTTTCAGAATTATCTACAGATTGTACATTTGCTTAAATATTTATGATGAAGTTTATGTCTATCCATTGTCGTTATTTCAGTGCCATCTGAAAAATTGTACAAGAAAATTGAACGAGTCTTCAAACAGTAATTTTTGGTTCTAACCCTTTTTATAAATGATGCATAATATCATTTGTAAATAGAGAACAAAAATTGTACCACAAAATTTTCCATGATGATATTGCTGTAGTCGTTCCTATTCTGAACCTTCTTACTGGTGATAAGTTAAAACAAATGTAACCTGAGCTCACACACAAAGACTGAAACATACTGGGGTAAGACGGGATGGTGGTTGAGCTCACACACAAAGACTGAAACATACTGGGTTAAGACGGGATGGTGGTTGAGCTCAGACACAAAGACTGAAACATACTGGGTTAAGACGGGATGGTGGTTGAGCTCAAACACAAAGACTGAAACAAACTGGGTTAAGACGGAATGGTGGTTGAACTCACACACAAAGACTGAAACAAACTGGGTTAAGACGGAATGGTGGTTTGGTAGAATATCATGGGGAGTTATTGTCTGCTTCTGTACCGCAAGCTCTCAAACGGGATCGAACATTACAGTTTAAACTGGCTGTACGAACACCGGTAAACTGGATGTATATTTTTATACATTCTGGATTTGTCTACATGACATAGTATATGCATACGTCAAAAGAGTATACAGAAATGCCAGGTGTCAGGTATTTGTTAGCACAATTTACACACATACTGCATGTCAACTAGTAGTAATAGTTTGGAAATCGAATATAAATTCATAGACCTCTCTCTCTCTCTCTCTCTCTCTCTCTCTCTCACACACACACACACACACACAGACACACACACATACATACATACATACATACATACATACATACATACATACAGGCATGCATGCACGCATGCACTCACCCACGCACGCACACACACACACAGACACATACATACATACATACATACATACATACATACATACATATATACATACATATTCAAACTCAATATCAAAAGTATTTCATGACTTTGAATTTCTAATCATCAATATTACTCATTATTTTGCAGCTTTTAGATTTATCACCATCACCCAAGTCGAATTACAGAATGAATAATATTTGAAATATCCAAACAAATTTGTTAAAGACTATGTGTTCATTAAATAAATGACAACAAAGTTAAATATTTTTTTACTTCGAACCGTCTCTTTAGAATTTTGGCGCAAAAGGAGCTTGTGCGCCACATCTCTACTTTTGTTTAGTCAGCCATCGACCCATAAATCCATTCATTCTTCAATCAAACCGTTGATGAATAATCAAACCAAACTGGTCGAAATGGGTACATCAGTGGTTGTCTCTATTTGCAATTCTGAAAGAAGAAGATGCCTTTTTGAGGCTGTGCGATTGGAAGTTTTATTCTGCCTCTTCCAAACATTCAGTGGAAGACAAATACAGAGGGCAAAATACATGGCATCCACATACAGACGTGAACCTTCTTTTATAAAGCCCAAGGGCGATGACAAACTGCTGTGAATGCTGAGATATCACGTAGCAAACAAAGATGATAACCAAATGGCAAAATTCAGGTAAAACTGCGAATACAGAATTTCATTTTATTTACCATATTTCTCAATCATCACAACTGTCATGAAACGCTGTGGCAGTATATGTTATCACTGTTCCAATAGTTCGTCCTTATTAGAGATTTTGTTAGAATAAGGCGAGTATTACTCTTCTTCTGGGTCTTCTCTCTTACTGCATTATCAAACTGAGAACCCGTCTGGAGGAAGTGGAGCAATTAATACATTTGGTAAACTTTTGGAGCTGTAGAAGAAGCTATTTCATTTGTATTTCCTCGGTTGAAGTTTTACCTTTGCAAAATTGGTTATCTTTGCAGGATATTCTTACTTTGCCTGAAAAGTATGACAGGTTAGGTTTTAATTGTTGCTATTGACCAAAGAAAAGAAAGTGATTTTGCTACTATACTGCAATAAACACAAGATAAGTGCTATTCATATATATGTCTCCATTTACATCACTTACATTTAGTGAATATTTATTTGATTGTAGGGTATCGGTGTTGGAAAGATATTTCTCCAACTGAATAATTAGCTAATAACAAGGAGAAGGAGTAATAATATATAATTCCACGAGGATTTATGGTTTGACCACATCGGTTTCGAAACAATTAACATCACTGATTTGTTGGTATAAGGAATCAACAGGTGTTTAGTAGAAATAATTCTGTGCATTTTGGCGTTTGGGTCACGTTTGCTGGTACGTAGCATGATATACCGATGTACGGCTTAGACAAAAAAAAAAAACGTACTGATACATTTTATCCGCAATACATTATATTACTAATCTCCATACTTTTAAAACCATTTTCCACTGGCTGAAAACGAGGATACTAAAACGCATTGTACAACTCTGCTTCCTTTTAACACGCATCGCTTTAATTCGATTCATAATATAGTTCTGTTCTTATAGCGGTTCTCAATTTATCGCGGCGTTGGACAATCATGGTTCTCAATATAATGCTACTTTTGACTATAGATACCGTCTTCTGTGTTGTAACGGGTCAGAGCTCTACCTCTTTATACGTAATGTCACTAGACAACCTTAGTAAAAAATGATATATAAGATGGTCTGTTTCACTGATCAATCAATATATCGTCAGCTCTTGTCGTTATTGCCTTGTGATAACCGGGACTGTTATCATCATAATTTTAGATTTCATGACGGCTGCGGTATGGCACACCAGCGTCCTTTCCGTGGGTTTTTTAATTAAAACATTTTGTCGTGTTTTGCATTCTTTTTTCTCAACATAAACTATGAGGAAATATTATGAGTTGCCTCGTTCGCCTTGCCATAGGGCCGGGCCTGGTTATAATAATTTATCACATGCAACCATATTGCTAATTGATGTTTTATATTTCTCTTTATTCTTTTATTGCATAAATTTTACTTTCTTGCAGTATTGTGATCCGAGCTCACAATATTAATTATTTTATGCTCCAAATTTGTTAATTTTTGTGCGGCTTATTCACTCTTGTTATAAACCAGGTAAGTTAGAATCAGAAATTATTTCGCTTTTGACTAAATATGTCATAATTTCCGAGTCTGAATATGTGTATTGCCTTGCGTGAATTTGTGTACTCTACCATCAGGTAATTTAACTAATCAATGTGATTGAAAGAATATGCGTTAGCAATAAGCTGACAGATAGAAAA
>JAECUM010042279.1:0-57888 GCA_016617855.1 Megalonaias nervosa
TAACATTAATATATCTGATGTTGAATCGCATCAGATATATATATATATATATTATTATGAAAATGATGTGATTCAACAAACACAGATACATATAGTCGGGGATAATTATACCCAATAAATTTTAATTTTCTGTCAGATTTCAGAGATCTAGCAGATTTTCTACAGAAAATAATAATATTAATAATAATTTATAACAGATTTCAGAAATCTAGCAGATTTTCTACAGAAAATAATAATATTAATAATAATTTATAACAGATTCCAGATTTCAGATGGCAGATTTCAGAAAATCTAATAGATTTTTCACAGAAAAATAATAATATTAATAATAATTTATAACAGATTTCAGATTTCAGATGGTAGATTTCAGAAAATCTAATAGATTTTTCACAGAAAAATAATAAAATAATAATAATAATAATAATTTCTGACAGTTTTTTGATGAATTTCATGATTCAGTCGGACAATTATACCCAATAAATTTTAATTTTCTGTCAGATTTCAGAAATCAAGCAGATTTCAGAAAATCTAATATATTTTCCTCAGAAAAAATAATAAAATAATAATTTCTAACAGATTTCAGATTTCTACAAATAATAATATTAATAATAATTTCTGACAATTTTCAGAAAATCTAACAGATTTCAGATTTCTACAAAATAATAATATTAATAATAATTTCTAACAGATTTCAGAAAATCTAATAGACTTTCCAAATAAATAATAATAAAATAATAATTTCTAACAGATTTCAGATTTCTACAAATAATAATATTAATAATAATTTCTGAAAATCTAACGGATTTCCCACAGATTTCATGATTTTGTCAGGCCTCATTTACAAATATTATAGATAAAATTAACAAAATCTACAAATAATAATAATAATAATAATAATATTTTCTGACAGTTTTCAGAAAATCTGTCCAAAACATCAAACAGAGTATATATTTACCCATCAGATTAAAAAAAATATATTATTTCAGAATCAGATTATTTTTTCCCTTATTATATTAGGAAATATTTAATCAGACGTTCTACGAGCGTATATACAAATTAATATTAAGAGATTCTTGTCTTAGATCCAAAATGTTTCCTGCCTGGTCAGTGAGTTTGAAATTTATTCTTGTCAGAAATGGATTATGAACTCTCAGGTACACAGGGTTAATTGGTTCAGACACAATTAACCAACCGGGGGGGTCTTTAGGGCTAAATGAATATAGTATATACCCCTG
Source organism: Megalonaias nervosa (assembly GCA_016617855.1). Lineage (NCBI taxonomy): Eukaryota > Metazoa > Mollusca > Bivalvia > Unionida > Unionidae > Megalonaias > Megalonaias nervosa. Next base: position 1,236 of record JAECUM010042279.1, read on the forward strand.
TTCCGCAGTGCCACTGCGGTGATTAGATTTTGAAAGATCTACTTGATAACTGTCATCAATTACGTCACATACAAGATTGACTGCAATTGTTGTTGTTATATTAACAATACCAGGTGAGATATGGCGACCTCCACCGTGTGGATCATTATTATATTTAAGAATAGTTGGTGTAGGTATTAATTTTTTCCATGAATCACATATTCTTTTAAATTGTTCATCAATAAAATCATTAACTGATTTCTTTAGCTCTTCAGAGTTAAATCCAGGAATTATAAATGTTGATAGTTGTTCTCGCGTAATTCCGAAATGTTTTAGAAATATTGTTGTGAACAGAAGATTTACTCTAACACCTCGAGGTGGACCGTCTTCATTAACTATATATAACTCTTTATATCGTTTATCTGCTGCTATGTTCACTAATATTTTTTCTCTGTTAACAATAATATCATTCATGAAATCTAGGTCTGAAGCAACTTGATTCAAATGTTGTATTGCTTCAATTATTTGATTTTTTAAGTCATCGTTGTAGGAAGTGCTAATGCTGGAAAATAAATTTCTTAGATCATTAAGTACACGTCCGTGTTCAGACTTAATTGTACTAGCATATGAATTTATTTCATCAACATCAAGTACCATTATTTTACCTTTTCTGTTTTATCTATATAATGTATAATTCCATCACCAAAATATCGTCGCCATGGGTAAGCATTTTTTTCTGTTCGATATTCTGGAAATTTTATAAATTTTTTAACATCTACGACAAAGTCGGATCTCTGTGGTTCTGGTGGTCCTTGATAAACCGGTGGATCTTCAGGCCAACCTAATACTGATCTAATCGAACTTTGATAAATATCTACGGAGTAATCAGGGGAATTTATTTCAATAACCGCAGATAGTGTTGGTTCGTAGACAGTAATTGCTATTTTTGATTCTTTTCCTGTAATAGATTTAATTCTGCGTTGGAACTCATCATTAATCTGCTCTATTTGATAACTGCCTGTTGGAATAGAAACTATTTGCCAATCAGGAGTTCCATCAGGCTTATTCTTATTAGCAAATATTAATGAATTATTTGGCTGTAGTCCACCAAATGGTTTTGATCTAATATTGGGCCAACTATAATAAACTCGCAATTGTGCTAATGCTATTTCTTTTGCTGGAATTGCGGTTGGAAAATTGACACTAAACTCAGGATTGGTCGAACTTAACGATATCATCGTAGTTTTTGACGGAGTTGTATTAGTGACAATCTGCTGAAGTAATTCCCTGTCTGTCATTATTATTATTGTTGTTATTTAATTCGTTAAAATCATTTGCGATCACCTTAAATGCGTCATCATAAGTTTTCATCATCATCGCGAATTCAGTATCAGATATTTCACCATCACTAACACACGAAGAAATATACAAAGATAATTTAGAACATGCCTCTACCACTGTATGTAATTTAATCATGTAATCGTGCAATTTAGCATTTGTACAAGTATGTATCTTTTTGGTTATAATACCGAGAACTCCAGCAATAGTCGTTGATGCTGAAACAATAATGGTTATAATAGTAGGTGCTGTCATCGTCAATGTTGATAATAATAATCCTGTTCCAGTAATAACAGCAGAAACCGAGTAAACAACTACATCGATAACAACTATACGTCTTTTGTATTTTTTTTATTTTCGTGTTATAATAGTCGATAAAATTATTTAGTTTAGTCAGACGCTCACATACTTGATTGCATCTGTAAAGTTGAACGTCAATGCGAGACTGAGGTTGATCCATTATTATTATATTAAGTGACTAATTGCGGTGTTTCAGCCACAAATTCCATATGCCACCAATAAGGCTCTGAGTTTATTGTTTGATCATATATTCTCAGTATAAATGTTTCTTCAACATCTTTTCTTAACAATATAGATACAACTCCAGAGAGAGAATCAGTTGAATGACGCAATATATATCTGTTAATTATAGCAAATCTTTCATCACTAAATACGGACAGCCTGTAAATGCCAGTAATTTCTGCGGTATATTTGATAGTATTATTTTGTGGTGTCCATGTTGATGATCCTGATGCTACTGTGTATACGATATTTTTAATTTGTCCGTGTGGAATTTTAATCAGATTAGTTTTTTGAACAATATTAGGTATTCCACTGGCAATATCATTGAGTTTCGTGTTAATGTCGGCTAGTTTTATTTCAACGGTTGGTTGTTCCCCAAAAAATTCTTTGAAGGGTTTGTTTACATTTCTACGAAAATTTAAGAACAGTTCCATATGTTTAGCAAAAGTTTCTGCAAGATTATCATAATTAGTTTTTAGTGTAGTTACTTCATTCCCGATTGGAACTTCTTTATCATCAACATATTTCTTCATCGCAGCATCAAAGTCATATTCTGGTGTTCTAAGATTATTAATGCCATTATTATTCATGTCGAGAAATGCACGCATTATACCGCGGTTGGTCAATACGTACTTAGATTCTTGATCGTCGACATATTTCTTTGTTGCGGCGTCTGCATCTGCGGTTGGATTTCCAATGTCGGTGATTTTATTCTGATTCATAATAATGTCTCCGGTAAATACATCGCCGGATTTCTTAATATAATTACTGAGTGATGTACCAGAATCTTGTATTTTACCTTGATCGGCAAAAATAACTATATTATCAGCAACTGCAGTTGGAATTCTTATAAGAACATCTGATAGTTGTATATTACTCGTTTTTAATCGCCCTTGATTATCCTGAAAAACAACTACTTCATTTTGATCCACACTGGTTATATTTAATAAATCATCAATTTCATTTCTGAGCTGATCGAGAGTTGCGTATTTAGATAAATCAGCTTGCTGATGACCTTTACCACGAAAAGATCTTCCATAAATATCTACCATTATATTTACTAATGTCTGTTTAAATGTGACGTCGTAGTATATTCATGTACAACTTTGTGGGGGGGTTTTGTTGATTTTGATATAGCATCAAGTACATTAAGTACTTCTCGACCACATATTGGTGGATCGGTTAATGTTTGTGTAGGTAATGTTGAATACCATATTGGAATACTTTGATAGCAACTCATATACTTTAAGAATTCTTTTGGTGGAGCTAGTCCATATGAATCAAAATAAATAATTCCACGTGGATCAATTGCATATCCGACCCAATGCGTGCCTGGACCAGAATTTTCATCGAGATTAATAATACCTGTTTCAATATTATTTGGTTGTTTTGGTAATTGATCGCGCATGAAAACTCCTCTAAAATTTTTTATTTTTAATTTTTTAGCAGCATCTAGTAAATCAAAATTGGACATAGGAGATATCAGTAAATTGTCCCTGGTAATCTTAGGCCTTTTCCGTACCAGTGTGGGGTCCCTGGTAATCTTAGACCTCTCCCCTTTTTTTTTGGTGTTCGTTTTATTCCTTGTCCAGTTGCTTTCTTTAATGCCATCCCAGCAGCAGTTCCAACAGCACCTAATGCAGCTGCCTTTGCAACAGCTGGGGCTGCAGCGGCAATTAATGCTGGTATAGCAGCAAGAAGTGGAAATATACCACCCGTCTTAATTATATCTTTAATGGCACCCGCAGAAAGATTAAGTTTTATACCTTTATTTGATTTTTTTGCTTCATTGAAATGCCCGAGCTGACGTTCTGTAAGAGATAATTTATTTGAGCCGCTCATCTGATCTTTCTTTAGCAATATTTTTAATCCACAATTATTTTTTGATGCTGATTGTATCTTTTTAATCTGACCAGGAGTCAGACTAACACTAACATTATTATACGACATTATAATATTCATAAATAATCTAATTACATGTTTTCTACTGGAGCATCAACGACTCTCATTCGTCCACCAGCACCTTCAAGTAATATTGATTTATCGCTGAGTATGACAGCAATTGCTCTGTAATTGGCAATAGCTCCAATATCTCTATTAACATGAGCTCGAAAATGTATATCGACTACAGATTGTCTGGTTAAATCTAAATGTTCGAGCGAAAAATAATAAATTGGGTATAAGGTTGTAAAATCCAATTGTGATATTTGTAAACCAGTATCAACATTTTGATCACGCCCCATGAACGTCATCAGACGGTGATATACACGTGCTACATGATTTTGTTCAAAATTCAGTAAAATATCTTCGGATGGTTCTTGATGCCCATTTATTCTTAGAGAAACTTCGGAAACACCAAGATTATCAAATATCATAATACTACGTGTTTGATCATCCACCCGTGCAGCATCTTGAAATGCAATAAATATATGTCGTGGTGCAGAAACACCTTGTTGTGATGCTATTTGCCACGTAAATAAACCATTAATATTACTCTGGATAGCATCTGTGGTCATTGTTAACCACGATAATGCTGATTTACCACCTTGATTCATAAAAGAGAGTAGACGATCTTCTTCAGTTATTGATGGAGTCATCACCGGCATCCACAATGAAAGTTTTGTAAGAATTACTCTACCAGCATCACCAGCGAGTCGCCATATTGCATCATTGTCAGTTGCTTTTCGTACAAGTACAACTGTATGCTTAGCTCCGAAAATGACTTTTCTGACATTTCTACAAAATCCAAATATATGTGATAGTGGAATCACACATGAAACTGCTCTTCTTCCACCACGCAACATTGATCGACGTGATCTAAATCCTAAATTAAAATCTGGATCTACATTAATAATCATACTTTGTACATCCACATTGGCGTTTCTAGCAAAATTTCTTGGTTGTCCTATTTCATATTGTCGATACTCTGGAGAATCAGTTGTATCCTTTGCAAACATCATTGATGGACCAGCTGATCTTGAATAATCGTCGCTGTATCTAGCAAGACCAAGTATTGTTGTTGCAACATCAACATCTTTCTGAATTGATTCAATATTTTTACCATCAATCATGTACGTAGCACTATCAAATAATGCCATAATACCATTATTAACAAAACCGACATTAACATCGTCTCCATATGCTGCTGGTGCTGCAGGATTAGCAATATTTAAAATTTCACCTTCTACTTCAATAAAAGCCTCAGCGGGTAAGAAATATCTACTTGTATCCTGAACCTGTAATTCAATTCGTCCACGCTGATCTGGAATTCGTGCGTCGTAAGAATAATATTGATAATCACGCACAGACTCATCTTTAAGTACTGGTGCGTCCATGTCAAATGCGGGATCAGATATACGTTTGAACATCTTTATTATATTTATTATCGTCTAAAACGAAGATTACTTCGGGAAGTGAGACCACTTCGGGAAGTGAGACCACTTCCTGCTATCAGACTAGCGGTTATATTTTTTTCTTTTTCTGACATTGGTACATCAGCCAATTCTGCTAGTTTTTGATTAGCAACTTGATTTATTATTTTACTGACATTTGCAGGCATTACTTCTGTGCTAGGTAATTTTACTGGTTGAGGTCGGACCGCAGGTCTGCGTATTAATCGTGTTAATCTATCTTTAATCGCTGAAAATGCTTTACCAGCAACATTACCCATAGCACCAATACCTTTTTCACGAACAACATCAATAGCTTTCATTCCCAGTTGCTTTGCGATCGGTATTGTTTTTGGGGCTATCCTTCTAAATAGACCCTGAACAACATCACCTAGTCCATTTCCGTATGTCGTTTTGTATACAGGTAATCGAGAGTTTATTACCCTGACCATAGTTGGTCCACGTTGAGTACTATGTACGATCATTTTATTATAGTAATTGTATTTAATTACATACTCAGTCGCTGTAGTAGTCATCGGCAATTTCATTAATAAGAGACTGATAAACATCAACGTCCATGATACCACCAGTAAATAATCGTCTGCAAATATCGGCAGCTTCATTAATAATTTCTGGGGAATTATTACCAGCTCGTTTTCCTCCGATGAGAATCTCCAGACGTTCAACGTCAGAGATAACGTTATTTGGACATAAAGTAAAATCACCTCCAGTAGAGAGACCACTTCCTTCTTTATCCTCTCTCTCTTCCTTTATTTTTTTTAATCTTTCTTCTATTATATGTAAAGGTTCATGAACATCAAAATATACATTAAGACGATCTGAAAATAATCCTCTTTGTATTAATTTATCTTTAATTTCTAATATTTTTTTATTCATTAAATTTACACCATAATTATCCCTCTCCATTATAAAACCTTTTCTTGCTTTTTTTATTAACGATAAATTATTAAGCTCTTTTTCAATCATTTTTTCTCGTTGTTGTTCTTCCGGAATTTTCTGTGAGACTGGCGACCATACTGATTCTTTTCTTTCTTGTATTTTTTCTGTTGCTACCACTGTCATTGGTGGTGATGATCTTAATGGCGGTGGTAATGATAATGATGGTTGTAATTCCAATGTTGTTTCAGGAGCAGGTTGTAATTCCGATGTTGTTTCAGGAGCTGGTTGTTTTCTTTTTATATATTTTCGTTTTGATCTTGCTGCTCCTTCTCTTGCTTTTTTCTTCTCTTCTTTCGCCTGTATCTTAATTTCTTTCTCCTTTCTATCTCTTTCTTCCTGCATTTTAGCTAAACTATTAATTTTATTTATATAATCTCGATATTCTGGATCATCAGATTTAACTTTTTCAAAATTCGTATTTATGCGATATATTGCTTTATACCACTGATCACGGTTTCTAATACCTTTAACGTTTTCAGGTTTCATTAATGTTTCTCTCCGACTAAAACCAGTAAAAGCAAGCACAGCTAATAGATTTGCGTCATCAATCTCCCTAATTGTTTTAACAACATCTACAGTAAATTTATCTTCCAATTCAGCAGTAGTACTAATTACAACCTTATCTTGTTTAGGAGCTGATGCTTCAGTGACTACAGGTATTGGTTGAGCAGCAGCAATTTCAGCTGGAAGTCCACGTAAAAGTCTTTTTGTCTGTTTTGTTCGCTCTGCTATTTTTCCAGTTGCCTCAGCGGTTTTCTCTAAAACAGGTTGAATACCTTTAGTGGTCTCAGTAATAGGTTTAAATAATTGTTTTGTATCCTCCTCAAATTCAACATGAGATTCTTGTCGTTGTTGTAATTGTTGCTTGACAGTATCACGAACAGGTAAATATTTTCTAATTGCTTCTAGTCGCTCTCTTGCTAATCTAGCTGAATGAAGTTCTCCGATAACAACCATATTAATAATATTTATACTGACTATTTAATTATAGCAGTAGGCAGCGAACTCTACAACTTTATACGAGACCTACCGAGTAAACTAAACGCACTATAACACAAAAAACAAAAATGTCAAAAATAAATTAACAAAAATGAGCTAACTAAAACGATTTGTTATCCGTTTTTTCAAACTATACGGTAATAATATTGTTAGGAGGGTTCGGTTTATCATTATTGACCTTATTTTTCAGCCCCTGTAGGAACCTTTATTTTTGTAAAATAAGGTCTGTACAAAGTTGTAGGGTTCACCCTTCCTGCTGCTGGCCCATAGTCAAAGTGCTGGAATTTGAAACTCTTTTGAGGAAACAGATTCCTCTGTTTGCCACCCTGCCTTTTTATTGATTAAATCATAAACCGTGATGCAACCCCTATACACTAAAATGGACAACAGATATGGTTTTTTTGTGCAGCATCATTTAAACATCGCCAATAATTGGTGCAACACAATAAAATTATATACACTGTATGGCAGTCTTTAACTTAGCATTACAAAACTAACTCTGCTTATTTACAATATAGAAAACAAAATGTTTTGTAATCAAAATAAAAATTTAAAAGAGTTTTCAAGTGAAAAGAAGTTGAAAAAATTAATCAACCAGATCTATTCCCTCTGATGAGTTACAATAGCAATGAAACTGGTCAGGGAACGGGTGGGGTGGGGTGAAGGGACTAGACCACCCCAGCAGATGGAAGGATATTTCTTCACATCCATTTAGTCATCATCTTCCTTAGTTTTGGACAAAATTAAGTCCAAAACACAATCAGACATCACATATAATCATGGTAAAAAATTAACAAACAATGCAAATGATGCATGAGACCACATACAATGGGTAAAATACCATACCATAAACCAACCTGGTCAATGTAATCAACTGCAAATCAAAAAGGGCAAAAACTTGCAAAATTGTTTTTGTGTGAGAGGGCCGAAAGAGGGGGAGTAAATTTTCTTTTTGTGGGGGAGGGCCTGATGAGGGGGAGTAAATTTGTTTTTTTGTGGGGGAGGGCCTGATGAGGAGGAGTAAAACTAATTACTATTGCATTGCTTTTCTTTTCCAGGACACACAGTCTTCCATCCAAGTAGTACTGGAGGATCAAAATTGAAAAGAACAAGATCCCAGTCTGACTCCTTCATCACGGCAAACAAGGAATACTATTCTCTTTGACAATGTGGGGTGGGGGAGGGAACTTTTGTACTAGTAAGTACATTTTAATAGCAATAATATATCACCTGCATTGCTAAATTAACCTCAACAACTCTGGGATGATAACTTATAAACTTACTCTTTTGGTAGGAGTGTTCACTACAACAGGTTGCTCCAATGTAATCAGAATTGCAGGATCCTGATGCACCCCACTCCCCTGGACTGTCTGATTTCTTATCTCCCTTGTATGGGTGCCTCCTAGACTTGTTTGGCTATCACCTGCTGACACAAGGTTGACATATGAGCAGCACTTGGGACATAAAAGATCCCTTGCTTGACTTTCTTATCCTTTTTCCATTGTGGCAGGGATGCATGGTTTCTAAGACAACAAATACAGAGTAACATGTTGGAAGGATACTCCGTGAGCTGCCTGTCTCTGAACTTTCTCATATCTGTCCCCAAACAGCAATGGTCAGTCAACTTGAGCCTTTCTTAAAGCCAGACAGCAAATTTTTGAAAAACTTCTTGAAGTGCAACTATGCATTAATATGTATCAAATTATGATTGGCAGACAAAAAAAATTCATTAGCCATTAAATGGTGACCTGCTCCATTAATGACCCTAGCAATTCGAGCTGTCTACTAGCAGGCATGTTGGTTGGCTATGTTTTCCTCCCAGTCAGAAAATCGCCTTGGAACCAAATCAAAATCTGAAGACGACAAGGTTCTAAACCTGCTTCTATGTGGCTAGAAAATTCATTTATTTATTAGTTTAAGTCCACTTTATAAAAAGTGGGGCTGACATGTTAACTGGTGCTAAATTTTTATTGTGTGTGTGTGTGTGTGTGTGTGTGTGTGTGTGTGTGATTTGGATTTTTAATGTAGCTTTAACAATTTTCCAGTCATATCACTATGATGTCTGCAGACTGTGGCAGCTTATAGTGATGTCTAGCACTGGGGCATCATGCCGCAGGCTTGTAGCATCATGTCCCACCCAGTCGCATTATCCTGACACCAGGCCAACCAGTCCTAAAACCACCCTCTTAATGCTGAGTGCCAAGTGAGGCATCTGCTAGTACCATTTTTATTAGTCTTTGGTATGACTCGGCTGGGGATCAAACCAGCAACCTCTAAGGTGGACACTCTAATGACTTTGACCACCAGAGTGGTCTTTATATCTAATGCTGAGAGTTCTGTATGATAGGCAGTGGAATGTATCTTGTACCAGATCGTTAATGGGCTGCTCCCATTTCAGGATAAACCATTCTCTGAAGCAACGATGAAATGATGATGCAATTATATTGTCTCTAAATAATTCAAGGCCAACACCTTGTGGGTAAGCACTGTGGGTATGCACTGAATAAAGAAGGAACAGGCTTCACCAGACGATTTTGTTGTACTGCTTTGGACAGATGGTTCACAGATAGTATGGCCGGACAGTTACCAGCCATGTGTAAGGGGGTCCTATTGATGCTGGTAATGGCCACACCGACGTCATGAATGGAAATCACATCATAATGTGCTTGGGTAGTCTTACACCTGGCGACATGGAAAGATCTTTCAGGAAGATATCCTAATTGAGAAAGCTGGACTGGTGGGCCTGACAGATCAACTGGTGGACAATTGTGGACAATTTTGGATGGTGATATGGCAGTAAAGAATAGATCTGTTAGATCCATTTAAAACTGCATGCAACTGTAATATCAAAGTCTGAAGGACATTCTCAGACATTGGGCAGGGGAGACTATCTGGGCTGCATAACTCCTCTAATGTATCATAATTACTTGTTGGAATTTTAAAATCTGCATCGTCACCGTCTTTCACCTTAGTCTATACACTCTCAGATCATATAGCTCACACTCTGCATGGTACTGGCAAAGTACAGAAGGAATGACTCCTTAGCCTTGAACGTTTTGCATTTATTATAATTTGTCGACAAGTTTCATTGAATGACAATAAAAACAAAGCTAAATAAATTAAAGCATGTTATAGATGCAAAAAGCTAACTGAGTGAGCAAGCAGTAGGTAGTTTGTGTGAAACCTTGAATAACAATATGCATCAAAAATAGCGTGTACTAGTATGTGGTTTAAAAATTGACTAGTTCAAGAATATTTATCACCTCTTTTCAGAGTGAATAATAATCCAAATAAATCCAAAATCCTTATGAATTGTTTGAATTTAACACAAATTTGGCTTTGGATACACATGAGGAGCCTCTTATAATGTTATTGCATGGAGGCAAAGCTTAAAATCTAGCAATACCTGTTGGTGGTAAGGGGAAGTAATGGGCAAGGGTTATTGCCCTTTGTGTATGAGACGGATAGAAAAGACAAATTTTCATCATTTTTAGTAGAGCTGGATTCGGGAGGTAGCAGGCTTATTGCCCTAATGTTAATGTGGTTGGGAAATGTATTTGGAGAAATTTACCTTTTAGCAATCGTACAGGTATGCAGCAAATGCCTTTATTAGTTTCAGGGTTGAAATGTAGCACTTGTTGTGGTGGGCAATCTGCTATTGTCGCTGTGTACACTGAACCAAACTGTGAAAGGACCTAATAATAGAATGAAACAGGCATACAATTAACAGCTGTCCTGTTTTTCAATAGTTCTCCATGTAGATAACTTAAAATGTATTGCAGCATTTCTTTCTGTCACTGTGACATTGACCTTTGAGCTTGTTTATCCCAAAATTGATAGACCTCTTTCTTACTGCAATAATTTACAGTAATCTTATCCAGGTCTGTCATGTTGAAATAACGTTAATGTGTGTAAACCATTTTCTTCTTTCAGTCAGAGTGACCCTGATTATTGATCTTTTTACCCCCCAATCTCTAGGGTTCTTCCTTAACCAGAGTGCAGGCCACTGACAAAGAATGGTAAATGTAGATTGAGAGAACTCAAGTTGTTGTGCAGAAACCAATTTGCTCCTTTAAGTACAATGCCCTTGGCCTTGAGCCTAACAAATCAAAAGAATTTTTCCTTGCAACAAGCTACAAAGTTTGGTAACTGCTAAAGTTATTGTGCAGAAACCATCCTTTCTGTTCCATTAGGATGACCCTGACCTTTCAGTATTCAACCATGAAATGGATGGAGTAACCTTACCCAATATGCAAGCCATCCACAAATTTTGGGAACCACAGATGATGGCCAATTCAAGTCATTGTACTGAAATGAAACTGGTAACCAAGAGTTGTATAGACAAATGAACATCATAACAAAAACTTTCTGCCTTTTGGAAGGCGTATAAAAAAGGGTTTCAAATTAGTAGTGGGAAAATCTATTGCCAGTATCCTGGAACAAACTGTTCATGCTTCCCATCATGCATTTGCTCTCATGCTCATGCTCAGTCAGACAAGCAATGTTTTGTGGTAATATGCATGTGGATATTTCTCTGAAATGATCCAATATCCAGAGTTTAATTTCAACTGCAAGCTCTGTTATCAGAAAACAGTAAAATAGCATGTGCTGCATGTATTTATGGTTATTTCTCACGCCATGCCCCTAATCAGTTCTTTAATCCATCAGTAACTGCACTGCTGGCTTACCAATAATCTTTGGACAGAACTACAAAGTAAACTAAACCCTCGTTTAAAAGTAGGGACAATCAAATTTTATTTCAACATCAATTTCATCACGTCATTAATACACCACTGTTTTAGTAATCCAAGCAACTGTTTAATTGTAGCATATAAAAAGACAGTAGGTCCTCAACAATATAACAGACTGGAAGCCAATTAATTTACAGCAATATCTGTGACCTAAAACAATGATGTCACAGAGCTGTACTACTATAAATACAAGGGTTTCCTTGTTCTGTTTATGTTTAGACTAATTCTTTGGCTGGACTGTATAAAACTCCAAATTAGGATATATATAGCCTAAAGATAAGATGAATATCATATTATTACAAATGGGTAGTACGTAGTCTATGTAGTTAAACTTCCAAGTTTTCTAAATTACCTAAAATATTAATAGTTATGATGCTGCAATTGATGATACTGACAATATAAGAATTAAAACAAAGAAATAAAAAGAAACAACTTATAAACAGGGATCACCTAGCTAACAGAATCATATCTGAAGTTACCTAAATACCTTTCTTGTACAGTATGTGTTCTTCAGAATTATAGATTCTTTCCTTACATGTCAGAAATTGACAATTGTATTATAGTTTAATGTAAGAATACACTCATAAAAGATATTTATCTGTACTTTCAATTTTTAACACATTTCTGAAAATCAAATATCATGCAATTTAGATAATATAAATTAACATTGACTGAAATAATTAAAAATGGTCAATTAAGTCCCTACCACTGGCATAATCAATCCAGCTTTCCTGGACACACTTCACATATGTAACATGTAAAGTTACATTTATTGACAAAGATGTAATTACTCTCATTCCATCTGCAAGATAAATTAAGTTATATTTATTCCATAGGACATGTTTATTACTTACAAAGCATGCAATAATCAGTTTCGTTACTTGTTTGAAGTCACAGTTCTTCATGGTTCAGGAGAATCATTTTTCTGCAGAAAAAAGCAAAACAATATGAATTTACTTCATGAAGGCAATGAAAATTATTCTAAAATAAAAAAAAACCTAGAGGACGTCACATTTAATTCTGATGTTTCAAATTTTATCACCAAATTTAACCCCTTCCAAAATTCATTTTCAATATAGTAAACTGTACAAGTTCAATTATTTTTTTAAAATCTTGTATTATTGCCTATCAAGTAGTACCTTTTGCACCATACAAAAACTTTAAAATAAAAAAGCAACTACTTTTCTTTCAATATTACTTGCAATCTTGTCATGAACAACATGTTGCAGGTGCACCTGCTTTGTTATTCTTTTATATACTAGTAAAAGAAGTCTAATTCATCATAGCCATAATTAGTGATAGCCATGTCCATATCTTTTGACCATGAAAGGGTTTTAGAAATCAAAGGAAATAATTTAGCATGTAACTGGCTTGTACAACAACCATTTAGTTTTTGAGGGACAGGCAGCATTGCAGTTGACACAGCCAGCACTGTATTTGACACAGTCAGCATTGCATTTGACACAGTCAGCACTGCATTTGACAAAAATATTTGACTTTTGGAAATTCTAGTAACAATACAGGCATTACAATTCTTAAAAAGAAACACAGCAGCGTATTCTACCTAACTCAGGTAATATCTGATAAATATTTTCATCCATTGTGAATGAAATGTCTGAGCTCGCAAAATAGCACCTTGACAATGTTTGAAGCCTGGTTGACTGTACATTATCAATAGATAATGGCAACTATATTACCAAAGGGCCATTTACTCAATGGCTGATTTCACTGAGAGGAAATATAAGATTGTATATTTTATAAACATTGCATGTTTTTTCTGAAATAAAAACAAAAGGAGTTTTTGAATGACTGACAACACCCATGGAAAATTAAGCAATTTAACGAAGCATTTAAATTTCTTAAATTTGAACAGAGTAAGTGCAATAAACAGTTTTCATAATAAATAACTCAAATATTTTTGTTTCTTTCAAAAAAGACTTCAACACAAACCTTTCTCAAAAGTAAAAATATTTATAAAAAAAGTGTGATCTTAATAGAGAATGTCACTTTCTTGATGAAAATATACTCTACACATTGTTGTTTTTTTACCATAGAAATCATGAGACATTTTCTTCATCAGGAATACTTGTACTTAATTTACAAAGATAAATTATAATAACAATCTTAATGAATACCTTTTTATCTTTAGCAAAGAAAGAGGACTCCAGAACAATTCTTTCTTCCATGACAAAGCATTGCTTTTGAGAAGTTTTATCTGGGTAACACTATTAATGTGAAAAAGTTAGAACTACTGTCATTAGGAATTTCAGCTTTTTAATGGATAACACTTATCTGTAAGATTGCTACTGATTTTGTGTTCCTGATATCAATCAATCAAAAGACGAGATTTTTCATTCCAATAATATCAACCAATCAAAAGACTAAACTTTTCATTCCTGCTATCAACCAATCAAAAGACTAGATGTTTCATTCCAATGATATCAACCAATCAATAGACTAGACTTTTCATTCCTGCTATCAACCAATCAAAAGACTAGATTTTTCATTCCAATGATATCAACCAATCGAAAGACTAGATTTTTCATTCCTGATATCAACCAACCAAAATACTAGATTTTTAATCTATGGAGGTTATTGTACTTGTTATTCCTATATCTCTTTCAACTTCAATGCTAAATTCAAGCCAGGTAACTTTAATTCTTTTTTCAGAAATCAGTGCTAGGACAGACATAACTGCATGATAACATTTTGTGTATTGGCAATATGCAATTCAGCTGGGGAATGATATTCTGATTATGAAAACATATCAATCAGTTTTGGTAATTATGATGTCCAATTTCCTTCCAAAAGTATCCTGTAACACTTAGCAGAAACTCTGTGAGACAACAATTTACAATAAACCTTTTTGTTGATAAACTTTACAGTAGTGTACATCGATATGGAGTATGTCTGCAATGAAACAAAAATGGCACTGACACACTGAGTTGCAATGAAACAAAAATGGCACTGACACATTGAGCGGCAATGAAACAAAAATGGTACTGACACATTGAGTGGCAATGAAATGTGGAGTTTGTTTAAAAACTTGAGAAAATGAACATAAAGCTGTAATTAATGTTTGCAGATAAAAGATATTTTAGTGAGTCCCCTAGATAAACTAACTATAGGCATGGGGGCCTGTGCTGGACATAAGCTCCACTATGGACACAATGATATGTATGTATGTATGTATGTATATATATGTATGTATGTATGTATGTATGTATGTATGTATGTATGTATGTATCTGCCTGATTTATTCAATTTAAATTCTGTACTACAACTATAGCAAATACACCATAAAATGCTCACTAGTCCCCCTATATGACTTTCATTATGCAAAGTTACAGGACTGCCACAATACTATACTCTACTATCTTCTGGGCTCCCTCATATTAAGCAAAGAAAGATGAGATGTCAGTGACACTTTTTTTATACATTCTAGGCTTATCATTCTTAAACCATCCAAAATGTCTACACAACGTTTCATTTGAAATGTAGCATTTTCACTTTTTTTGATGAAACACATACAGCTTCCTTTTATGCTGAATTGAAATGAGATGCATAATAATGTTGGTAACTATCTCTTCAATGGATATCCCTATCATCTTTATCAGTTGATACAGGGGTCATCTAATCTAAGCACTATGATATCTTCTCATCTCTTAGATAGATGCAATTTTTCTATGGCTTGCCTATATTTAAAATTAAGTTAACTAGCCTGCAACACTGTACTATCTCAGTAATTAATGTTATTATTGGTACATATTAAAACCATTCTGCTATTGCTGCATACTTATAATTTGTAAAGTTTCTATGACTTTCCCTATTTCTATTCCTATCAAAAACGTTTGTCGAAGCTCATAAATGTGAATAAAACAGCATATGGTGGCTGACCCAGATTAATGAACCATGGGGGAACAACTCTATATTACTGCAGTATTGCCTAACTTAGGTATGGTAGCATGCACATATAATAATAAACATAAATATACCAGTGGCATTTCTACAATTACAATATTTCTCATTGTTGTAACATAGTTTTCACTAACTTTGGTAGACTATTAAGAAGATAAAACTATTAAGACCTGAAGATATAAAGTTTTGAGGGCTAATATTTATACAACTAAATGCGATAATGAATCAAAAGAGGAAATGTAAATGATGAAAGAACTATGCTGATAGTATAAATTTCACATGTTTCTGAATTCTTTCCCTATTAAGACCACAACTGTACTTTCCATTTGATAACTCTAATATAACTCTAGGACGAAGACCGATATGGCAGCCTGCATTACATTCTGCTTTGAAGTTTGCCACATGTGGCATATGCAAGGCCCTAAGAACATGAAAAATATTACACTCATTTCATCTTATTTAGTCTTGATGCAATTCAATATTTATAGTGCAATTGCTAAATTCTCTTGACGTTATCTACTGCACGTAAAATGCAATTTCAGATTGCCTAATTTAAGGACAAAGCTATTCATATGGCCACCATGCACCTTAGCTGCAAAAGGCCACAATGTACCTCACATGAAACACTATTCACACAGCAGCAGGGAATGTAATTTACATAAAGCTATTGTATGGTTGCCATATAACTGACCTGAGAAATATACCCATTTCTGCAACTGTATCAGTATTTGCAAGTCACTGTAGCTAAAACTTGTACAATACTATAATCCATCACCTGTGGTAGAAATATAAATTTTCAAATATATATAGAGTTAATCTCATGGGTGAAAAATTCCAGCATTGCCACCCAATTGAGGAACTTGATGCATTTAGTGTACATATTCACACATCAAATCTGAGCAACATAATTCCTTTTGAATTAAACGTAACCAAGCTACACTTAAAATGTACATTCAAGATAACAAAGCATTCACTAAAAATAAAAATGCACAGAGTGGGATTTGATCCTGGGAACTCTGTGTGACAGGTCGACATATTTACACTTGACCACAGTGATTACGTTGCATAATAGCATTTCTTTACTTTTACTGACCAGTGATAATCAAATTTTGGACTGTTTATGTAAATTTTGATTTTCCAATTTCATTCTCTTGGGGAAAACCACCGATTCACCTGCCAGTCTATAATTGTTTGCAGACCATATCATAATTCTTCTAATCCAAACTGAGACTGGTACTGATTGCTATGAGAATATTGTTAGCAAAAGGCAGACGTGCGAAATTTAAATTAAATTTAAATGCAAGACAGCCATATGAAATATAGAACAATTTCCTTTGCATGGTATTTGTAGACCGATAAATTGGTCGCCGACCTTGTAAGAGTATTGATGGGTATGTCTTATGTTTAGCTGAGTTTATATTATCTTCAGTAACTTTTACTCATCCATAATGTGTGGACAGGTCGCCATGCTGATAGTCTTTTCTATTGTGATCACACGAAGGCCTCGCGAATGATCTGTGCAAAAATTGGTACAAGGCGGACGTGCAAATATGCACTTCCATTTAGATCGTCAAATATCTTTTTCTGCAAAAAAATAAATAAAAAATAGACCTCTCATTAGAACAGTTCTTAAACTTGTTTTGAGTTAAATAACTTTTTAACTATTATTATAAGAATCCATGTCTTACTTATCGGATTGAATTGCTTACATTTGTATACTATTTTAATCACAGGTGCTCGACGCGAGCTTGATGTTAAGAAAAAAACAATAATCTGAAGGAAATAAGTCATACAGAGTGACAAAAATACCTCAGATTACCCCCATGACTCGTTCTGACATTGGACCCTCTCTATCGTACTATATAAGAGTCTTATATAGTATGATAGAGAGGGTCCAATGTCAGAACGGGTCATAGGGGTAATCTGAGGTATTTTTGTCACTCTGTATGACTTTTTTCCTTCAGATTATTGTTTTTTTCTTAACATCAAGCTCGCGTCGAGCACCTGTGATTTTAATGCGTAGTAGGTTGGAATCAGTTTTTGGTTCTGAACAAAGCAACATTTTGATTGATTTCCGAAAAAAAAAATATATATATATATATTTTCCGAATGAATGCTGTGTACAGATGAGTCTCACTTGAAAAGGTACGAGTCCATCAATTTTTGCCCAGAAGCTGAAAATCTCGCTCCGCACCTGACACGTCTATACCAAAGACAAATTCCACAAAATCCCCCAAGAATCGGAAAGTCCCAAGTAGCTATTTATAGTTAAAGTTGCTCGAACATCGCTTGGCCATTTCCGTTAAGTCTAGAATTCCTTGGTAAACACCACTAAGAAATACTAAGAAGCCCTAAGAACTACTAACAAGCACTAAGAGGCTCTAAGTGCTAAAATTTGGGCACTAAGAATATAGTACAGCATTAAATTACCCCCAAAATATAAATGGTACTAAATTCGATAAATATTGTTAACACGGGTCGTAACAGATACAGCGTATTTTGAGTATCAGGAAAGACAACTCTGTCAGGGCTATGTTCTGGGAGTATATGTATGCTTACTATTCTATAAATGTAAGATAATTATTCACCATAATTGTCATCATTATCAGCAAAAACATCATCACCACGTCCAGAAGCAGCAGCAGTTAAACAGAACATAAATTATATTAAAATGTTGTAAATGACTGAATCGTAAGAGCCTACTGTACGTCTATCTCACCGTATAATTTTCCAAGTACAATATTATTCATCATCAAGAACATTACTATTTAAAAACACCTACAAGAAAATGGAGCCTGCAATTTCTTTAAATTATTTAAAAATATAAATTATTTACTTGATGTTTCAAGAGACACTAAGAAGCACTAAAAAGTATAATTTGGTAATATGAACTATTTAAAACACTCTAGTGAACTTTAAAGCATGCATAGTAATTGCAATTAATGATTAACTATGGAATGTTAACAATATACCGGTTTCAAGACATGCCATGATATTAATTTCAGTAATTGCAAAACAGAGAATCTTTTTTTCCGTGCCTTGAAAAACGTGTTCTCGTTGTTTCCACATGTACATGTATTTGTAATGGTCGTTTCGGGCCTGAGGTAACAGTCGTTTCCTACCTAAAAGGATGGGTGTTAAAAACCTGTTCATGCATATGATCCAAATATTGCACTGCCTCTCGAGTTAAAAAAAAAAAAAAATGGCCTATTCAAATACTGATTACTTATTGACGGATTTTAACATATCATTAATACCATCGATGTTTTCAAAAATAAAAAAGTGTTAAAAAAAAGATGCATGCTGCTACTACGAGCGAAAAGAAAAGGGAAATATCTTCCATATTGAAATAACTCAATAACTTCCTGTTTTTGTAATTGCTGAAAGTGGCAAAAATTGTCATCTTCTCATGCCTAAAGTGGCTGCAACAATAAACAAGCTTACTCAAATCATCTAAAAGATTTTTCATTAAGTCAACGTTCTTTGATGGGCTGAGAGAACATATGACACTTGTTTGGCTTGGGCTAATCATTAAAGGATTCTCATCCGTATTAATTCAGATTTTTGTCGGCTGTTTCAAAGGTATGTGACTACTTAGAACACTGCCACTGGCTTCAGTTGGTAAAGTCCACATTTGACAGATTTTAAAAACAGAACAATGACTTCAGTTACAGAAGATTTAAAAATGATAAGAAATTCTGGATACTTCGTTAGTATCAACGCTGGCATAAAACGCTCAAATTCATTACAAAAGATAAGAATTTGATGTTAGAAGTAACAAATTATATAATAAAGACAATGTTTAAATGTGGACAAGTAATAAGACTAAGAAAATAAATAATTCTAAAGACAAACACTTACCTCAGAGGACCTGAGAGGGACGCTGTGGGGGATGGGACCTGGTTGACCGCCCACTTAGGGGTGGTTCCAGTCGGAGCACGGGCCAGGGAGAGAAAGAAAAAGAGCCCCCCCCCCCAATTTAATTAAACGTAATAATTTGTTTTTAAATAACGAAAGCACAAAGACACAACTTAGGTAAAATTTGATATACAGCCGTCCTAACAACAAAATCTATAGCATACAACAATATAGCAAATATACACATAGAATATCACATTTCGCAAAACTATGCTCGAGAATTTCTGCTTTGTTCACCCATGTTTGATGAAACATGAGTAGTATATTAAGATGAGGATCCTGAACCAAAAAGAGGATCCTAGACCATAGACCCACCCCCCACCCCCAAATTTGGAGAGAGGAGATTTGTTGGAGAAAGAATATCCTAGTTTAGAAACCTTTTTTGTTAGAAATCTCACATTAAACAATGAAATATTATATAAAATGTATCATTATAATCCAAGCCATGTCGGATTTGATCTTACAAACAAATTTTTAAAAAGATTTAATTCGATTAGAGCAGCCTCAAGCCATACTGGTATAAAACCTAAAATAATAAGCGATTGTATCAAAAATGTTGGTCACAAGCTATACTGGTATAAAACCTAAAATAATAAGCGATTGTATCAAAAATGTTGGTCATCATTTAACACCAAAATATGTTATTCGCAAATGAAAATAACGAACGAATAAGAGGTTGGGCAGATGATCCGATGACATTTATTGACAATATGGTTGATGCTTTATTTGATAATGATATTTCTAAACATTTACTACTATAACTTACTGAAACAGTTTTAATTAGATATATAAATTACTGTAGATATAATGGAAGTAAATAGATTCGATGACATGCTGTCAGGTTTTGAAATTACCAACGATGACATAGTCGATTTTATGGAATATCTTGACAATAGTTTCTACGTTATTACAATTTGTTATATGAAAAACCATATTGCATTAACAATTTTCTGCGTATATTTTATTTACCGGGCGAAACTGTTAAAAGATGTTTAGCTTTATTTTACTACAGAGAAAATGAATTAATGAGAGATGTTGATATTATTAACAGCAATTCGGAATTTCAAGTAACTTTAGGTGAAATAGAATGATTTTACCCAAGATATCGAATATATTTCACAAAAAATAAACAGCAGCAATGATAATCGGTCTACCATTCCACAGGGTCGCTTCATCACCAGTAAAGCCTTTACCATAAGGTCCAAAGAGTCCTCCATTGGTGCCTTTCTTATGGCACTAGGCCTTTCTAATAGCCTACAGGCACTCTTCATTGGTTAAGGCCTTTCTTATGGTCCACAGGCACTTTATGAGGCTTTCTTGTCCGGCGAACATTCTTTTTGAATGTCCTTTGTTGGGTATATTCCCTTTAGTAAGGTCACAAGGTTACGAACTTTCATCACCCCGCTGTTTATTTTTGAAGGGGTTCCAATTTTCCCTGGCGTATTTAGATTTAATGTACACCTCCCCCCCAAATCAAACCCCGGGGTGAGTGCAAAACAGCACCCACCACGTTGTTTAACGTGATGAGAGTGTACAGTAATCTTTTGGGGCACGGACCCCCCCCCCCCAATCTTTTAATTAAAATTGACATTCCAGAGCCTACCCGCCTATTGCGTCTGTTACGGGAACCGAACCACAGATCTTCAGCCTGAGAATCCAACATTCCTACACTGAGCCATGACATTCGGTTATAAATATATGTTCAAAAAATTATTATATAGTTAACTAACACGAAATTTCTATGAGATTAGCTTTACATTTTTTGATTTAAAAAAAAAAAACAAAAAACAAAAAAAAAAAACGTTATTATAAATAAATCCAGAAAATTATGATTTTATAGTTAAAATATATTATCGTTTGTGTACATAAAACGACGGCGGCTTATATACATTACAAGTCTTGCAGACTTCTAGTCCTGATAAGGCGACTTATAGATTACAAGTCAGAGAGACTTCTAGTCCTAATACGGCGGCTTATACAGCGCCTTATATATTACAGACAGACAGACAGACAGTCTGGAAATTAATACTCTACATCACCTAAGCCTTATAAATTACAGACAGACAGACTATATACAGAGCTTTTATACATTACAGACAGACAGTCTGAAAATCGATAAACGCCCTGCTAGCTAAGCATTATACAAAAATCAATACAGGACACCTATTTCAGTATGGCCTTATATATAAACATATATTTCTCATTCTAAGGCTTTAAAATTACTATATTATTTCATATCAGATGATTTTCATTGATACAACTCAACATTACAGACAAACAGACAATCTGGAAATTGACAAATACCCTGCATTAGCCAAAGCCTTAACGAACAACGTGAAAAATACAAGCACAAATGTATACTATATGCTATGTTCGATAATCACATATGATTTGCACTGGCTGCAAGACAGTATTATCTCCCTTTTAAAAACACAAATAAGACAGTTATATTTCTTCGGCTATAGGTAATGATTTCTAAAAGTTTAGACAAAATTAATTAAAGATGTCACTGTTTGTATTGGTGTAATGTCCAATAGCTAGTGTATTAATACCGTCCTCACAGTATCTCTTATCGTCAAAACTACTTAGTCCACGTTTTATAATCGTATCTGTTTCAAGTTTGTGACGATTTGTTCTGATAACATTTGTTTTGATAAAACTGACATTATTGTTTAGCTCTGCTTTAAAAACATCAAATTTCATACATTTTTTTTTTTTACATACCCACGAGGAATACCTTTCGCTTTTTTCGTCAGTTTATTATCATCTAAAATTACGGCATACATTTTACTTCTTAATCCAACAAATTCCCTAACTGGCACAAACATAAATTCGTCTTTCATTTTGCCAATAACTTTTTTATTTGCATCATCATGAAATCCACTACTTTCTGGATAATCTGATAAACCATATAGGTCACGGTGTTTATAAATATCTTGATAGACATCCTCACATTTTATATTATAAACTAGCGAATCTGTATCAGTAAATAACAACTCCGAATCTGGCCACTGCTTTTTGGTAAAATTATAGAGAAAATAGTACATCAGCCATTTTGAAATATCAAGTACAGCTGCACCAACATAAATTGGTTTATTTAACTTTAAATTTGTCTTTCGTCGTTGTATAGCAACAATATTTTCATTAAATATTTTGATACTAACAAAACCGTCATGATTAACTTATTTATTTCTGCGACTTATATTGTTTACAATCTCAATGTTCACTCTTCTTCTAATATTTTCCATTGTCTTACCGAACACCGAGTTGTTCATTAACTTGAAAAAGTTTTTCTCAAAGTCAGTTTTTGCCACAGCACGACGTTTGGTATTTAAATCATTATAATTTGATTAAATTTTAACACACGATGAACTTTTCTCAGAATTAGTCCAACATCTACTGCTTGTTTTAAATTTTTATAATGCATAACGTAATTTCTTTCATTTAACAAATTTGGAACTAACTTATTAACAATAGAATTTTTTGCTGTTGTCACTGATCGTTGTTCAGGTGATAGTAAACTGTAATCTACCATCATAGACTCTGCACAAAATGGGTAGTCGTTATGTAGATCATGTAACGAACTAGGATAATCTAGATCAACTTCAACAAAGTATGAAATATCTTCTGGAAGATTTTTCTCAGTTTCTTTATGAAATTGATCTGGAGTTATCCAATGAAATCCACAGCACGGCATCGGCTCTGACATTGCATATCCATATAAATTGACACAGTCTAGATAAATAATAAAATCTGATGGGAGATATGTATCATACCTTTTCAGATATTTATTATTAGCTATCGCATATTTATTTTTGTTTTTTATTTTTTTTTTTATTTTTTTTTTTTGTTACAACGCTAATTCCGCCTCTGATACCTTTTTCAATAAAATTAAACATATCAATATCTGTCAAGAGATCTAATTCCATCTTACTTGTTTTTAGTAGAAGGTCCCATGACAGACCCACTAGCAGAATAATGCCAGCAGGGGTCTAGTCCATAATTTTTATGACTAACTTGACGAAAACTTTTAAAAACATCTGCTAGTAGTAATACATCTGTTTTCAGATATAAATCATGATAATCACCAAATGTTTTACAACTAAATTTATTCCAAATATCTTGTGCATATTTGTAATCGTCGTCTGTAATATTTTCATTTTTGAGTTGCGAGTAAAATTTATCTTTATCAGGAAGAGAAGTTTCATTAAATCTTCTCCAGTCGTCGAGATGCTCATACGGAAAGATACCTTTTTTTGTCAGATCGACATAGTTTTCACCAAAGCAACTTTTCAAATTACTGAAACTACTACAACCTTTACAAGCTCAGCTAATGATGCTGCCATAAACTGCAGACTGTCAATAGAACGTAATTTGCCAAGAGTAACTGACATATACTTTTCAAAATTGTTTGGAATACATTTTATTGTATTATTCAGTTTTAGTTTAGATTTAATTTCCTCGTTGCCAAAAGCTTCTACAATTATATGACTGTCATAGCCACGAAAGTTATGTAAAACTACAGGAATAAAATCTGGAGCATGCAATTTTAAACTGCAACTGTTATGAGCTGCTCCTCGATACTGACCGGTCAGATGACAATGATCTCGCACCTTATCACCTGAACCTTGTTCAGGCAACAACTTCTCGTAGATATGACAATCAACTGCATTATCAAAATCAAGTTGTTGTTTGGATGTTATTTTCATTGGAGCTGTTTTGAATAATTTGTTAGAGATCTTATTAACTTCATTTATAAAATTGTTTAGTAACCACACGGCCGGACTTTCAGATTCACCATTTCTACATCTGTATAACTTTACTTGACCTGAAAAATTCTCGTTAGCACAACAAACTACTTTATAAGCTGCTCCTCAAGGGACATGTTGCTGTATTTTTCTTGTACTTGATTTAATCGGGTCATTTTCTGCACCGATCACAGGAACAAGTAGACATCGGAAATCAGCATAAATAACAAAAGTAATACTTAGCTTATGATCATAATTTTTTAATTTTTCTTTCTCTCCTGGCATGGTTATTCTTTGAACGTTGACACAGTATTTGAGATGTTCTTGCAGTTTTCCATCGCTAGAAAAATCTTGTAAACATCTGTAACAGAAATATTTTTTATTTTTCTTTCTATTATATTGTCTGCCAACTAGGCCATTAAAGATTTTTATCCAGTAATAATGTCCTCGATAAAATAATAAATTTATTGTCTTTTGTGTAGCATTTTCTGAGATATATATCGGGTAAACATTTTCTTTTTCATCTAGTCCGAAAACATTTACTGAAATATTGTTTTGTTTTTCAAACTTTGGTATTTGATTTTCTGCCACTGGAAATGTTATTCCACTAAAATTAAGCTCGTCTTTGGTACGGCAAATATTTTTCAACCCGATCGCTGTGGTCACTCTGAGGATGTTTCGCAGACAAAATTGCCCAACGATAGCATTCGTTATCATTGTTTCTGACATTTATACAACATTTTTTGTTTTTAATTTTTTGAGGGAGATCAACGTAAGAACTACCGCGAAGTATATTATATTTCATTGTGCGAAATAAAACTTCTTTTATCATTTCAAATTTCCAACCTGATCCTGATGCAGTAAATTCCTCCAATTTTTTATTTATATCTTGGTGTATTTTATCTGCGACAGAGGAAATATTTGTTCCAGTTAATATTTTTCCTGATTTATCTGTTAGATATGGTTCTGAAATTTCGCTGTCGAAATTAGTATTTTCAAAAATTATGTCAATTATATCTTTTTCGATTGCATGTAATTTAGATAAAATCATATGATACTGAACTATTAGTTTGATACATTTGTGAGCTGCAAGTTCTTTCGATATAACAGGTTGCAAAAGATGAAATAAATTTGTAGAGTTAAAATTTGCTAAAACATTTTGATTATCAAATTTGTAACTGTTATCATAGCCGGAAAATTCTGTAGCAATTTTTTTCTGCTTTGATAATGCTCCTCTTGGCAATATCTCACAATTTTAATATTATATTATATATTATTTTTTATATTTAATTTATTTTTATGTATTTTCAATTAGAGGTATAAAATGCTTATAGTATAATGTCAGAAATTCTGAGATATATTAGAATGACAGCTGAAGAACAGGAAGCTTATCATGTCCACCCAAAGTGCAACTTATATGCTGGAAATGCACTCGCTTCGGTTATTAACATACAATCTCAACAATCTGTAGGTAAATCAACTCCGGCTGGTATGACAATAAGTGTTAGTGGAGATAATACAGATAGAACCGAAATGTTTAGAAATGATTTTATTTATACTTTGTTTTGTGATGATATTCCAGATGGAGTAAACAGTTCTATTATCGATGACAATATTGAAAATTTAGCATTACAAAATGAGTTTCAGCCTCATGAAGTATTTGATCTTTAGGAAGCGTTTGATAAGGGAATTATACGAAATATAAGAACAAAAAAAGTATTAGGAAATTTGGATAGAGATGGATATTTACGTATAAAGTTAGAGGAATTAAAACAGATTTTGTTAATTATAAATCACATATGTTTGTTAATGAAATTTTTAATGGCGCTATTCCAGATGATTTAGTTATTGATCATATTAACAAAATTAAAACTGATAATAGAATTGAAAATTTAGACATGGTAACATTAAAAAATATTAGACGCGGAGATGGTTCTAATAATTTTAAAAATCCGACTAGACAAATAATTTCAATAAATCTTGAAACTTGTGAAGAAATAAAGTTTAAATCAATGATAGCTGCTGCAAAACGCCTTAAAATAAAAGAAATAGCTGATGGTTTACGAACATTAGCAACGTCAACGTCAACATTTAATGGATTTAGTTTTAAATACAATTATTAATTATATTTCTTAATTCTGCTTTAGTAAGACAATTATGAGCAAACATTAAAACATCATCGCGATCAAATTTAATTTTATAAATGAGCTATCATTAAGTTTATTTGTTCTGCTATTGTTAGAAGTATTTTATTAGATTCGTCTTGTATTACAATAACATTAACAGAATAAGCACTATATCCTGACAAATATTTTCTAACTGCTTCAGCTAGTTCTCTGTAATTTAATATATTAACTTTTTTATGATATTTTTCGTCAGGAGATTTTATTTCGCTAGTCATTTATTATTATAAATTAGATAAAAATATATTATAATATGAATTGAATGAAACGACTTGCTGATATATATATGCCTCTAGCGATACAATCACAGGTATTAAAATCACCGACGACAATTTTATACCGAAATATAAAGTAATCTTAGATAAATCTGCTAGTTATAACGAAGAGGATATTTTGTACAACAACGAAGATGACGATGAAATTGTTGACGCCTACGACTTTGTAGTTAGTAAAAAAATTACAGCAGACCGACAACTGGAGGATATAATGTTAAGTATCATATCGCTAAAAAAAATAATAAAATTTAATTTTACTATTACAGAGCAACAATATTTTGGCAACTTATAAAACCTTTTTTAAATCTAAAAATAACTGGCCAGCAAAGAAGTATAAAATACGATTTTATTTTTGCTAAAGTATTTAATTTGATGCTAATTGATAATGCAAGAAAATTACATTTAATTTCCTTATGTAGATCGGTCAAATGTAAATCAGTACTGATGAAGTACGAACAAATTTATAATAACATTAATCGACTTAGTTGGTACCCAGATTATGAAATTTATCGCTATATCCTCTCCATTTAATTAAACTTTTATTACCTTTTTTCCTAATAACTTTTTCAATAACAAATACATCTTGTTCGGTTTTCTGAAGTTCCTGCTCGTAAAAACTGCCAGTTACAGTTCACCTAATAAATCTTTTATCCCATAAGTCACTGGTATTGTTAAAGGTATTTTATCAACAAAAGATACTTCTTCGCTCCAGTTCGGAGTAAATCCTTTCTCAAAAGTTTTTTTTAATTATTTTTTCTTTTTTTTTGTTTTTGTTTTTTTTTTTTTTTTTTTTTTGTCAGAGAAATTCTAACTTTATCACCAACTTTACATTTATGTCTGCGGCACATATTTTCGTTAGCTAATATTCGATTTTTAATTGGATTGTTTGGCGACATTTTTACTGATCCGCCAAATCGAAATAAACAATCATTTTGTTCTGCCCGATCTAAAATAAGTGTGTGTTTAACTCCACGAAATACCTTATTGTAGTCCCTGAAAAATCGAAATATTGTACTTAACGGCAGCATCATTGTAATTTGACGTGATTCTGCTGCAAGTGCTTTTCTCTTAAAATAACCTTCATTGTAACGTGAACCTTTAAATCCTACTATATTATTGTTAGCTAAATTTAACATTGCAGTTCCATCATCAGCTGCACCTCGAGCTGTTATACCAAGATTATTACAAGCTGTAGTAAGACTCTTGTAGCATTTACGCCATCGTCTGCAGCTGGTGTGGCTATACCTAGCGCAGGAGCATAAACAATAAGAAAATCTTTCACATTTGCAGCACTTTCAGCAGCATCAGCTCCAGCTACAACTGCTACCCTTGGAATAAATTCTCTAGATGCCGCATTTCCAACTCCAGCATCTTTAAACCACATCATATTAGTTGCAGTTGATCTGGAGTAATCATCAGAAAACGATATAGTATTTAAGATTGTACTTGCAACTTGTAGGTGACTTGATATATCCTCAATAGTTTGATTAGCTAGTTGATATCGAGCACTTTTAAATAAACACCAACCATCATTAATAAGAGCTACTTCTGTTCCAGCTGCAATTGCGACAGGTGGATTAGCTACTGTCATAATCTGGCCACGTACTTCTAACATTGCTTTGTGAGGTAAAAGAAATACATCTTCGTCTCTAGTATTAAATATTCTGACGCCAGCCTTATCTGGTTCATTAGAATTTTCATCGAGATATTCAACATATTCAAATTCTGTTACTGTGTCATCTGTGTCATAAGGCTTTGCTAAATCGAAATAATTTTTAACAGACATTTTTTTATTTATTAAGTTATATAAAATTTTATTATTGCGGAGCTGTTGCTTTAGACATTAATTTTTGTATAATTTGTTCTCCTTTGGTGATAAAAGTTTTTTTGTTCTTGTTATCGTTGCGCGTTGAGTTTCTTTTGTTGGAGCGATTTCTGATATAATTTGTTTGATTGTTGGCGCATCTTTTATTTTATCAGCTATTTTATGTCCCACAGCAGTTCCAGCTGCAGATGCAGCTCCAGTTGCAAAAGCTTTTGATGCGTCAAGTGCACTTCGCGTAACTTTATGCGCTATTCCCGGAGCATTTTCGATAATTTTAGTAAATATATTTCTTAAAAATCCTCCGACTAATTTTCTTCTATAAACTTTTCGTCTCATTTTGTACTAAAATAGTTTACAATTTTATTGAGCTCGCAGGTGTAAATAATAGGTAACAATTTCAAGATCCAGCTGTCGCCCAGACTGATCTGTCAACTGCATATTTGTTTCTGTTATCTGATTTTCAACATTTAGCGGATAATAAATAACCTGACGCGGATTAATTTGCATGAGAGAACCTGGTGGAAGGTCTGGTGAAAAATTATATATCGTTTGTCCTTGACTACCCCTAGCTGAATAAGATCCAGATGGAACAGAGCAATTTATTAATACTGTGTTTACATCAGTTATATTTACTGGCAAATCACCATCATACGTTATAGTTTGTTCTGTAACAGATCCATATTGCCTGTGAGTAAATCCTATCAGCGACGCCATGCTTGTTGCTGACGAAAAATCTATCATCAAATTATTTTTTAATGTTATTCTGGCGCGTAATGTGTTATAATTTTGGTGTTAGCTCAAAATTGTCTGCAACTCCTCCATTTTTCGTTATTAATTCGTTTATCATCTTATTTCAATCAGTTACGTTGTAGGCTCCTTGCGGAATTTTAAATGTTACACAAGCGCCAGGATTAAAACGTAAATTCATCCTTGACACCAGCTTTTACGTTAGCCATAGAATGCCAGCAAATACAAGAAATAAGTCCAATTTCATACTGTTTTTCAGTATCAAGTTGTATTGGCGGAATCTAATTTACTGAAAAATTTGCGCTATCTTTAGCAGCTGTGCTAGAGTTTAGTAATAATGTTGTTGACATTGCTATTTATTATATTTTTATAAAATTAAGTCCCACGACTAAATCGTTGCGATTAGGTCGTGATTTAAAATTTCGTACTCGTCGGATGTTAATAAATTTTCCGATCTCAAAATGATCAAGTATGTCAATAATTTCATTGTCAATTTCAACACCAACATTTCCAGCGTCTTTTGATGATATCAACAACATTAATCTGCCAATCATTTCGGTTACTGATGCAAATATTTTTACACCAGTTCCAGTTTTTTCTTCTACAACTTCAGTTAACATTTGATCAAGTTCATCTTTATTATCAACCAATCCACTTAATTCAGTTTGTCTGTCAATGCGATCTTTTATGTCCTTTGAGACAACCATATCAGCCTTCATACGTATTTCATCTAGATTTTTTGCCTCAGTACTCAAACCACTATTGTGATGACTACTGTATTGCTTATTTTTTATATTACGGATAGCTTTGATATAAAGATCGGCGATAATCCAGTGCCGGTATTCTCTGATACTGTTGTTGTAGGTTTCTTTTTTTCTAATACTACATCGTCGAGATGTTTCTTACTTTCTTCTGTTATTTTTTCTAACTTACTAATATTTTCTTTGACGTTGTAATCGGCTTCGTTAATATTGTGTATTCTTACACCTTTAAAATTGTATTTTTCGTTAAGCAAATCATACTCAAAATCTTTTATTTCGTTATTTATATTTTCTAGAGCATATTTAAAGTTTTGCTCTTCTTGGATATCCAGCTTTTATCTCAATTCTTCTCTTCTAGCTTCTTCTTCTTCATACCTCTTCTCATACCAACTCTTAGCTTTGCTTTCTGATTCTTCAAATTTTTCGTTATCTCGTCTAACTTTCTTCCAATCGGCTCAACTGTTAAACTTCTTAATCTTCGTTCAAATTCAAATGGATTATTGATCAGCCGATTTAATTTAGCTTGTCGAGCACCAGGAACAATAATATGTCTTACAAGTGCCTCAGCCAATCTTTTTCTTTCTTCCTCAGATCTGGCAACAATTTCCTCAGCAGCTGCTTCTTCTTGTTCTTTAACTAGTCCGAGTAAACCTTTTTCCTGCAATCTTTTAAGTTCTTCTTCTGATAGTGGTTTAGTTTCAGGTTGTTTTCCAAGTAGAGCCTCAGTAACTGGTTTGAGAACTGTAGTTGCTGTTTCTGCTGCAACTATTTGTCCACGTCGTGCTTGCTGTACTTTTTGCTTAAATTCAGCCTAAGATTGTGCAACTGTTTTTAGATCTTCTATATGTTTTCTGTACTTTGTTAGTTTGTCCATAATTATATACTATTTTTCTATAACAATTGAAAACAAAAACTTACTGCAGGTATCTGTCAATACAACAGCGAAACATTTTATCTGTATTATGTGTTAGTTTATCAAATAAGAAAAAGCTATGTTTATCTTTTGTTGCCTGATGATATAGTTCAATAAATTTATCTTTTGTTACGTCGCCACATTGTTCGTTTGCAATATTTCTAACATCAACATTGTCCAGTCCGGGAAAGAATATAAAACAACCAGTATTTCGCCGAATAAATCTGTCAACATCATAAAAACCTTGGGCGAGATAAATAGAATTACATTTCTTATTACGTGACAGTGAAAAATATGATCTTATTTTATTCATTTCTTCATTGTTTAGCGGAATATCAACAAAAACAACTATCTTGTGTTCATCTGAATCAAGTTGATTAACTGGAACAAGTTCTTCTAGTTGTTTGATAATAACAAAATCTTCACCAGCCTCAAGATCATCACGAAGTTTCTTATTATATTCGCTAAGTAGCTCGTACTTATCTTGTTGTGGATTAATTGTGTAAATATAAACTCGATCGTAGTTAAAATTATTGCCCAGTAGTAAATTCATAAGCAAGTTTGTTTTTCCCGATCCAGTTCTTCCAACAATAAGATAATGTTAATCTGGATGTTCATTGTTATGTTTATGTTTCACCAACCGCTCTGTATCAAAGTTTAATATCGATGATTTTGCCATCGTTGTTATACAATTTTATGTTGTATAAAAAAAATTCTCTGACAATAAATAAATAATGAGCTATTATACAAAATTTGGAACATCATTAGGAGATTCTTCAGCTGTAAGTACAATAACAAACGGCAATATTGATTTATCGGGATATCTGAAAAAACTGGCGATATGATGACAGGAAACCTGTCTATGTCAAATCAACGAGTACCAGATTTAGAAACAAATTGTCCGCGAATAAATGTTGTTAATACACAAGCTGTTAGTTATGCACAACTTAAATTTGTCGACAATAATAAACTATCACTGACAGGAGGAACTTTAATCGAATTAAATCCTTTTAAAAGTTCGTTTGTAAGATCAAATCCGACATGTCGGATTGGATTATAATGATACATTATATATAATATTTCATTGTTTAATATAAGATCTCTAACAAAAAAGGTTTCTAAACTAGGATATTCTTTCTCCAACAAATCCCCTCTCACCAAATTTGGGGTCTCTGGTTTAGGATCCTCTTTTTGGTTCAGGATCCTCTTTTTGGTTCAGGATCCTCTTTTTGGTTCAGGATCCTCATCTTAGTATGCTACTACATGTATCGCTTGTGCGAAATCTGAAAGCTGGTCGTCAGCATGGACCTTGCAAGCAGCATCGGAAGAATTATCTGACTCATCTGTTCAATACCATGATCACGAAAACCTTTGTGTGGACGACAGTGATTCAATAAATTATTGTATGTCAGATATTCAAGATGAGTGTTCCATATCTGAAGATATTGTTGATGATGTTGCTACATCTGCACAGGAACGTATATCTAATGACAAGGAGTATACACCAGATGCATTTTTCAGTCTGCCACAGTCAGTGAAAGCACGTTCTAAAGGCAAATGTTTAACAGTAGAGGCTCTTTTAAATATTATTAACAGTAACATACCGCCTCTGAAATCTGTGTCATACGGTAGAAAGGATAATGTGTTTTTTCGTATCGGCAACGAAGAAAATACACATGGAAATCGGTCGGGAAAGCGTGCCAGTCACCATGATGACTGTGGCGCCTGGAATGTTAAGAGGTCAAGAACCTGCATGACTAAGTCTTTAATTTCCTTTCGAGAATACAAACTAGCAAAAGTTACTTTTGGTGTTGAAAAGGAAAATTCGTTTTGTCAGGAAAAGACATCAAAGGGTGAAAAAAGATTAGTGCCATTATCGCCGCAGCCACTACAAGACTCAGTTGTCACTTTACACAGATACTATTTTCATCTCTTAAAAGAAACCCAAACTATAAAAAGCGTGTGAGCTGATTTAACAACTTAACATCCAGTTTGGAGCACAGAACGTTCGTCAAAATTGTAGAGTATCAAGGGCAATATGATACATGCGCTCCTGCCCCCGCCCCCATGGTAACGTTAAGGTGAATTCTGAATGTTACATAAGAACCAAGCCAACAATAGTAAAGATGATTAAGGAAAGTGTCAAACACAATGCTGCAGCCGACACCTATGAAAAGCTAACACAGGAGCTAAATAATTCAACAGATTTTCCAAGAAATACAGAACAGTGCCGGAATTACAGGAGAAAGCAAGGAGAACAGAAAGGAAAAGGTAAAATAAATGAAACTGATGAAATATTTGATGTGATTCGGCTTCTCAATATAAATACCTTTGCTGCAGAAATTATCCACGCCAGAGACCTGCCCAAACCAATCGTTTTCTGCTACACAGAAGAACAGTTGACAGATTTTTTCAGATCCTCGCTCCAGTCAAATGTTGGAGTGATCGGTATCGATAGAACTTTTAATCTTGGACCATGTTATGTGACAGTAATTTTTCAAAAGAGCCACAAAGTTATCAGAAGAGAATCTAAAGAACCGCCTATCGTGTTGGGCCCTTTAATGCTACATTGGGATGGAAAAACCTGTTGATACTACAGATTTTTTTGTGCACCTAAAGGGTGCCTTAGGCCTAGATGTAAGCAAAATAGGAATGCTGATAGGCTCTGATGACGAGAAAGCATTGACAAATGCAATTGACATGATATTCCCAGAGGTCAAAAGGAGACTGTGTACTAAACACATCAAAGAAATTTTTTTTAGCGACAGATGACTGACAAAATACCAAAATCTTTAAATGAAAGACAAATAATTATCAATGAGATATTTGGCCCTAATGGAGTAGCCTATGCAAATGATAGCATTGACTTCAATGATAGAAACGAGAAATTAAAAGAAAAACTGAGATACGAGCACGAAGACTTTCTTCAATACCATGAACAATATATAGAAAGAAAAATTGCCGACCACTGCATCAGCAAGAAAGACGAACTAATAACAATACCGAGTCCATGAACCACAGACTGAAGACCCCAAGGAATGAGCTTCTTCTACAGCTGCACAGAGTGCAGATGACAGATGTGGCGGGCTCTCTATGGTACTGGAAACCAAGATTTAGCAAGTATAAAACTGTACCAGCTGTATGGCACCACAAGTCTGAGAAGGACAAACGGGTTTACTTCAAGAAATTCCTGTGTGCTAAAACAAGAGAACAGAAACCAGATATTGTTATCTCCTCTGATGACACATACACTGTTAGAAGGACGCAAGGCGTCGCCAAGAAGTCAAACCAGAAGACACGAGTGAAACCTGGCAGAACATATACGGTAAAACAGTAAACGGAGGACAGAACCATCCACTTTAAATAGTTCTGTAATTGCTGATGAACTTTACATTCCTGCTTAATATATCTTATGGTTTAAAGTCAGCAATAAATTTGCAGAGATTGCCTTGAAACATGATCTCATAAATATCATAGTGATTCTTAATGGTATTTATCAGCAACTAAAGCCTTTAGTTATTAAAATACTGACATGATGCAGAGTATATAATACTCTTAACAGTGATATACCACCTCTGAATCAGTACCATGCTGTAGAAAGGATGATGTTTTTGTTCTTATCAGTGACGAAGAAAATAGAGATGGAAATCGGTCTGAAATGTGAGCCAGTCACCATGATGACTGTGTTCAGGAGAGGTTTATATCAGTATACCATATATATTTTTTAACTTAAAGTGCTTTGGAAAAGATTGTAGTGTTAATTTATAAAACTGTTTGCTTTCTAGAGCTATTAGTGTTTCTTAGTAGTTCTTAATGCTGTCAGACAGAATATACATGCTCTTTATTTGTAAAGACAGTAACATAATGCAGAGATAGGAAGAAAGGAAACAGTTTGTGCTATAAACATGTAAACAGTATTGCCAAATTAGAACTCTTTGCACACACTTTGAAAACAAAATTAGTTTTATAATTGCTTTAGTCCAAGTTGTATCTGAAATATATTTTAAAGTTTTTTTCGTCCTTGTTTACTTCTATTTTATACCTGTTTCTTTTCCTGTTTTACTTATTCGTTTGTTTTTGTTGGTGTATTTTTTATTGAATCTTTTTTTTCGTTTCATTTTTCTTTCTGTTCCTTTGTTTTTCTTACATTCTTACCAGTAAAACGAGGTCCAGACAGAGTTTTCTTTCGTGATACTCAAAATACGTTTGTATCTGTTACGGCTCGTGCTAACAATATTTATCGATTTATTTTAGTAACATTTATATTTTCTTGGGTAATGTAACGCTTTACAAGGTTCTTAGTGCTCAGTTTCTAGCACTTAGTACCTCTTAGTGCTTCTTAGTGCCTCTTAGTGCTTCTGAGTAGTTCTTAGTGCCTCTTAGTAGTTCTTAGCGGTGTGTACCAAGACTGGAGAATTAACCTGGGAAGTTGCCATTTCGTGAATTTTGGCGATGCTCTGTCGGCAAGGTGCACCACATTGCTGCGGCAGAAAAGGACGAAAACACTCCGTTTGTAACTTAGTTTCCCGATCTGAGCATCGCGCTGCTATTTCCGTTAGATATTGAATTATCCTCAGAAGTAGGTGTGGGTATACACATCAATTTGTTGTATTGGGTTAATCGCCTCTGACGGGATGCACAGCGCATGTTACGATAGCAAAGGCTGAGAATATTTAAACTGACACTTTGTTACCTTCCACCGTCATGTTGTTCCATCATTCCATGTGGAAAAAAGTTCAGAATATCATTCTCAACGGTGATGACTTATAAATGAGGTTTTTCTAGAGTTGATAGCAAATTCCAAGGATGCTCCAATTCTTTGTCACCTTCTGTCGCCATTTTGTGGCATGTAAATAAAAGTAGTCCAATATAGTTCTCAATGTCAATGAAGGACATGTGAGGACTCGAGGTACTAGTTCAGCTCCCAGAGTTAACCCACGGAAAAGACATGCCAAGCAAAATTCAGTAACTTTAAAATCGGGTATGCCCATGATCAAATCTATTTTTCTCAGTATAGACAGTTACTTGGTGCAAACGTCTTTGTAGAGAATACCATATATCTGAAACACGTGTTATCAATTCCGTATCTATATACTCTGGTTTTAATATCAGTAATCAGTGTTCTAAAACCAAGTCTGTAAAAGGACTGAAATTCCATAAATAAAACTTCGGTTATATTTTAACAATTATAAATAGCATAAGCTCTCAAAAGATTCTTTTCATTATCAAACAAATAAGGCCAGCCATACCTTTGTACGCTCTGTTTATCTTCACCCATTTCTACAATGGTTTACATATGTCCATTTCATTTTGTACAACATTGGATATTTATGCTATTCATGCATACAGTGCTAAAGTATTCATCGGATGTATGTGGGTGCAGTAAATTTACAGAAAACGCATACATTTTGTTTACCGGAAATTACTCGAAAAAAAAAAAATACAACGGCAATTTACATGGTTACATTGGCTGTAGGGTTGACTGAGAAGTTACGAATAACAAAATAGTTTGATGCTTTCGTCATTCTTGTTTCGTAAATACCAGGAGGTATATCCACGGCAGCTGTCGGGATATATTCGAGGTGCGAATTAATCCATAAAATTAGTACCGCGAATTGTTGTGCTTCTTTCTCGGAAATGATAGAAAATGCCATGCATATTGCGATTGAGCGAAAGGGTGTCTTGTTTCAGTTCTACACATGTTTTAGCTGCGTGAGATGGCGCAAAAATTGCAATCATGCTGCTATAACCTTCTAGCTTCAATTTTTTCTAAGTTTGGTAGATCACGATAGACCCAAGCGATCGTCCAATGTCAGTTTGATCTAAGTAGACCAACAAGTTGTTCTACGCCTCTTTCTTCCCATTTATATATGAGATAACTTGTGGTAGTAAACAAGCGTCTTAAAGAGACACATTGAAATCAGTAAACAATCTAACCTTCGAGTCGTCGTACTACCGATTAACAAACTTAATTCGACTGTTATATGTATTCAGCGGTAAGTCTAATCCTCCTTCTATCCATCCATGGCAGTGAATCATTTAGAACGCTTATAGTTTAGTATTAAGCCCTGTCGCAACGGATAACATCTGTATTCATCGGCTGTAATCTTCCGTTTGGAAATGCTGACGAATGCGTCGAAAGCAGCATCACCCCGAGGCAAGAGAAACGCGTTTTCACCATCAGCAGCAAGGAGGGAAAATGGAAGAAATATTTGGTGATTGTAAGCCTTCTTACCCTCTTTCCGACACCGTAGCATATCCACCTATCTCACCCGGATGCATAGCATAGCGACGCTTCTTAGCTAGCGACGCAGAAAGAATGGCCTACCTATTTCGTTGGGCTGACCAGCACCCACAGCCACCGTTGGCAAGCACGCCAGTGACAGAATGATATTTTTAGAAATTATTTTTATTTGGAAAAATGCATATATTTTGCTAAATATACCACTCAAAGAAGGCGTCAAATGTCTGCGGTTGGTTTCTGATGGGGGAAAACAGTGATATGTTGATTATCGTGTATGGTAGAATACATAAAAATTACGCAGTCTGAGACTGAAAAGGGGAGCGAGCTTCTGATTCTGTGTTTTGTATTTGGAAAGAGAACAAAAACAAAGGAATGTCTGTGCTGGAAGTGATGTTACGATGAAATAAAGGCCAGGCTCCTACGCACTAAAAAGTGGCCGGAGCCTTATCTAGACTTGTTCTTGCTAACACACACAGATGCCAGGGTTGCAATATGCTTCTTTATGCGAACAAAAATCTTGCGTTGAGTACACCGACTTTTGTATGGTATATACTCTATGATATTACAGACATACTGTCTGGCATATACCGAAATATTAGTATGGCCCATGCACAGTGAGCATACCTGAACGAGGTGGGTATAGAGCCGCAGGATATTCCTAAAAGATAAACCCAAAGATGTGGGGTAACTGCTGTTTGAAACGTAGTGGATTGATAGGTTTTTCAGGGAATGGGACACTGATCAGCACAGAAGCTTGGTTGTAGTCTGCAGTAATTCCAGGAAGTGCAGCCTGCATTAAGAATGGTGATGATTTTTATCTTGACGGCAATGCATGCTCAGTATTGGTTCTTATCAAGAGCAACCGAAATGTTGTGCCAGTGTTGATAGGCGCACACTCGAGTCGGTGTATATCACCTGTTCTAGAGCCACGGGCCCAAGAAAAGGATTCGTAAATTCAACATACATTGTGAAAGCCAGCACTGCGACGATGCCATTGCCACAATTACTTTGCTTTTATGGCGATCCCAAATAATAGCGTTGAAGGCGTTTTTAACTATAGCAATGCAGAGAGAGAGAGAGAGAGAGAGAGAGAGAGAGAGAGAGAGAGAGAGAGAGAGAGAGAGAGAGAGTGCAGATCTTGGCCGCCAGGATTTTGAAGACGCAGCAAAGGCTGTTAGCATCACAGCGCTGAGCCCTTGGACACAAGGTATGCTAATTAAACACAGTATCTTTCTTTCTAGTATCATCACAGCTGTTTATTGGCTGAGGTTACTATCAAAGTTTATTGAGACTTTTGTTAATGCCCTAACATTCACTACTTCAAACTATTTCTTTTCCACGTTAAGCCGAAAAGCTGCTAATGCAGGCGTAACATTCCAAGTATGAGACTGCAAAGCGTTGCCAACTGATATGACAGCCTTAAACGGTTAGTAATGCTCAGTAGGTGCATACTAAATCCAAAACATTTAACCGGCGAACTCAACAGTCAGATACACGAGATTTGACCACAGGAGGTAGTCGTCGACAATCTATACCTTGCGCAGGATTTTTATGGTAAGCCCCTAGAAGCTGTGCATTATTGGCATATCCAAAGCTCGAGTCTTTGATATTCTAAGCATGCTTAGTGGCTGCTATGGTTACCTCAGTGGTTTCATTTAGCATTGTTTCCCTCCGCTTCCCTGTCCATGGGTGGAACTGGAGAGATATCGGCAAATTCTGAAATTGCTTATTACGATTCTAAAGTAAGAGCTGCTAGGCCTTGTCTCGTACAGTGGCGCGAGAGACAACGGGCATGTCAGTGGGACTCTACTGCTCCTCAATGATGGTACTTATGCATTTCCTGGTACTAGACTCCGTTAGATTTGAGGCGCATTCCCTTTGATAGATTTTAAAGGGTATCGTCCTTGGCAAGGTAATCTTTCCTCGCCTGTTTGTAGTAGTCTGAGTGCTTTTCTGTCAAGTCCTGCAGCTGATCTCAGCATCTTTTTAAATAATCGCTCGCCTGAGAATTTTTTTTCCAGATCAGCCACGTTTTTGACGGCTGCTCCTCTCGTCGACCCGCCCTTTTCCACTCCCCCAGATTCCTTAGACGGACCTCAGTCAGACCATTTCCGCTGGTGACGTTTACAAACTGTTCCACCGCATGCAGCGAGAATCATTTGAGATTTTCGTTCCAGAGAGGGACACGATTGCTGCGGTTGGGTTCTTTCACTTCATAAAGTTCCTGTATAACTGCTGCCACCTATAGGCGTTTCCATAGTAAGGCCCGTTAATGCCAGTGAGAAGCCTAGGCCGGGTGGCACACATGTCTGTGACAAAGTCTTCACATCTACTCACTTTTTTTCCTTATCGTATCTAACGTGTTCGTCACTCTGCTTGCCTACGTGGAAGGCAACAAGGGTATCAACTGCGCGCATGCGGCTCATCTGCCTGTTCAGAACCAGACACCGTGTAGCTTTCCATGACGTCAATGTCACGAAGCTCTAGTGCATTATCTTCAATATGAACCTGCTAAAGACGTATAGAGCCCAGTCGACTTCGAATTCTTCTGTGGTTTTTTAGACGATAATATACTAACTACATTCAAGTTTCCAGCAAAAGGTGCCAGATGTGGCGCTGGTTTCTCAAGATTAAATGGTTCTTCGGGCGTATAATTCCTGCCCCGCTACTTTACTTCCTGACCCATGATTTTGAACACACGTCAATTACTACATGGCAAAATTCACATATCAGATCAAGCTAACCTTTTTATTTTTGTTTCTAAACAAAACAAAATGAAAGACCATAAAAACCTGAAAACGAACAATAAAGGAAGCAACCAAACAACAAACAAGCAAATCAGCAAACATATAATAAAGTAATTTTGAAAATTGCTTAAGCAAGAATCGATGATCAAACAAAAAACAAATCAGCTTAGACCCTTTTGGAAGTAACTCTTTAGGAGGTAACATAATGCGTCTCAAACGGAATCCTAATGCCAAAGCTAACAAAGTCAAAGGAAATGTCACGCTGACACTTTATTTTCGAAAGCAACTCTCTTATGAATTGTACCCTATATATCCTTATTACGATGTGCATCAAGGAAATGGACATGATTTCAGAGATTTGTGGAAATTATCGTTTCGCTAAAAAACCGACGGAGGTGATAGATAGCATGCTCTGAAAGAGGGAAAATAGTTTCTTCAAAAACAAAATCAACGACAAAGTCCAAGAGAAACCTTATGAAACCAGTGCATTTTTCAAACACCATTAAATTATCTTTACGCTTCTGGTCAAGGCATTACTTCCTTTACGCCACAGCAAAGGAAGAGGGAAACACACGTTTAAAACAGATTTCAGATACACGTTCAGAACAAAATGAAAAGAAGAGTAACGTATTTAATATAATTTGGCTGTTTTGATTAATAAATGAAGAATGGAATATCATGTACTTTGATTCGTGCGAATGTTACAAGTGAGAACTCGATCTGTTTGCCATATTACAGATAATGATACATGTACAAGAATCTGAATAGGTATGATACATCCGTTCCGTTTAGGGATACATAAGTGCCTATGGTTTGGCAAAACAGAAATATATCCCTTTGCAAAATCAAACACTGTCAAATAAGAGAGCACGACACTGTATGATTTCTAGAGCTGATATATTGGCAATTTGTTCAGCAGAGTGATGTAAGCTTAGTAATAATTGCATCATCCATGACTTCTAGGAATAACATGACACAATTCATATCATGTTTGACGCAATACCAGCTTCAGATTGCATCATTCATTGTTTGCCTAAAAAGCAATTACTGTCCAAACCCAGTCATAGTTTTATTCATAGATCAATCAAAGATGTATTTTAGTCATTTCTGGTTTAAATTGAGATCCCTTCCCTTTATAGCTCACTTATCCTCCGCCATTCCCAAGTCAATGGTCGTATATACTGACCCATAATCATATCTTTAAAACTAGAGCTAATCAACAATTGTAAGCATCATTTTCGTTCTCAGTGACCCAGAATGAGTAAAGTTTGACTACATTTTTTTCGGAAGCATTATGGCTGTAGAACATTATCATATTGTCTGTTATTTGTGTTATTCATGCTGTTGGTTGGTGTAAGAAAAGCAATGTTTTGCATATAATGTACCAATAGCTTACATAAATGCTGTATATTGCCTCTACCAACAGCAATGGTTGTATTAGTGATGGTGATGTTGGTGACGATAATAATAGTGTCATTATTGTTATGAAGGTACAAGAATAAATTCATACATGCACTGAGAAGAGTCTGCCTAATAGATGTCAATTAAATATTTAAACGTTTCTGTCTTACTTCTCTTTGTCCGTGTTATTTACTACCAGAATAATCTGACCTTTATTAGATATTTAATGCCTTGAAATAATATTAGAACCATTATAATATGCATGTGTACACGTATTCATTAAGATTAGCGCAAATAATACATTAGCTTATCATGGACTTAGGTTTCATCCTAACTCGTATTCACGTTTTGTATCTTATGATGCACTCAGGTTTTATCATAACTCGTATTCACACTGTTTTGTAGTAGCTGATACTTGTATGTGGCTACTGTGATGATGATCGCACTTATTGGAATTGTCACGTTCAGTCCTGAATATCGGGATTGATCTAGATTTACTAGATCCATGGAGAGCTGGAAGGTTTGTTTGTATACAGCCGAGACTTAAAAAACAAAGCAGATTAGTTTTGCCTCATTTTTGGTATGTTCTAATATTTCAATACCAATAAACGGATGACTTTGCTATAAATGTACCTTTAGTAGTAATTTCACTTCTCAGTGGTGCTGGTTATTGGAAATTCAAAGCAACCCTTTGAATAGAATAGAAATGTACCAACATATTTAAATTTGTAATATAAATACTGTAGACAAATATCATCCTGAGAGTGATAACAATGATTTGCTACAAATTATGCAAGCATGTAGTGATCAGCTGCTTTTCCCAAATTCTTAAAATGAAAATCAGAACTGACATAATATAATATTCAGAGGCAAGGTCTAAACAAGAAACACAACCAGGCAAGAGAAATGAAGCTGAGATTTTAATTTGAAACCAATCACTTAAGAAAATAAATTAAACACAGATTAAAGTACACATTTCAAACTAAACCGAGTTAGAAAAGAAAACAAAAAACACATAGAAGGAGTAATGTTAAGATCAAAAACAAGATGGTTTAAATTTGGTTACCAAATTCAAAATACATTTTAATGTACAGAAGAAGAACTACACTGCCAAATGAAATAATGATTGAAATGAATCTACAAAAATATTTTCAGGAAAAGCTACATCAAAGCAAACCAAATAATAGTCTACAAGCATGATGCAAAATTTACAGTGCTTGAGGCAACCTCTCTTATGCTGATCTTGACTGAGTATGCGTTAGCATTACAAGCATGAAACTTGAAACTTTCGCGTTCTTTTGGCAATATGTGGGTGGAATTTTATATAGATTTCTAATGTACGGATATGAAGAAAAACTTAGTCCGAATTCCCATCTAATGGGGTATTACATGCATTTCAAGTAAAGAAAAATAGAGAAAGTATATAGCAGTTTTACTTGTTAATGTGGACAATAAAATATCATCAGATTCAGATGTATTAAGCTTTAGAATGATAATCAGGAAGATTTTCATAAAACGGAAAACTATTCGCAAAAACTTTATAATTTTAAAACCACTTCGACCAAACATCATTCTGGCCTTCTTGCATTATTTTGACTTTAGAAATGCACTTGACTCTGTTGTTTGAGGCTTCTGGATGAATATAATTAAATTGTTTAACTTTGGTTATTATAATTGTCCGAGGTTCAGAATATTTTGCAACACTTACAAGTGTGGTGTCATGAACAATGGATGTCTGTCTCATTTAGTTCATTGATATATATATATATATATATATATATATATATATATATATATATATATATATATATATATATATATAGAGAGAGAGAGAGAGAGAGAGAGAGAGAGAGAGAGAGAGAGAGAGAGAGGGTGTTGTCAAGCAGACCCATTATCCACATACCTGTTTATTATTGAATCAGTCTCCAGAGTGCTTAGATTTACCATCGAAAAACCTGAGGACTTAGCATCAGCCCTTGGTGTACATTGTAATGTATTAAAATCAAAATCAATTTGGACAGGAACAAGTTTTCGGAGGAACAAATATGCCTAGATATTGAAATCGTTTGATATACTTCTTCGATTCTACTTTCAGGAATAGAAATCTCTTTAAACCTAGATGATATGCTGCAGCGAACGTATACAAATAAATTACAAGAAGTTAAACAAGTATAAGGTTTATCTACTGGCATAATTCTGTCCCCATCGACACAAATAAATTTAATCAAATTATTGATTTTGTCAACGCGTATTCGTTTATTCTCTGTATATCCCAATCCTCCATTACATATATTACATATGAATAACTGGTCACTTGAAAAGGCAAATAAATATTTGTATTAACAATGGAAATACTGTTACAAATGGAAATACTCTTACAAATTACAAATGGAAGTTTAAACAAATTCTTCTTTTAGCAAATAATAAATTAAATTAGGTATACAAAAGATTTGGTAAAAAGCAGAATAAATAAACTTTAATGAGCATATATGATTTCTTAAACAGGAAGGTCAAAATATGGAATGCCTGTCCTATGTTTGTTTATTTATTATGTAGTTTTTGAAATCCTAAATGGCATAGATTAGGAATCACAAACCAAATATTATTATTTCAAAACGAGACAATTTAGAAATAACAGGAGTGGTGATCTATTTTTCCCTCATTTAATTGCAAAATATCTGATGTATACGTCTTGCTGTTCTTGTTTGTTTATATGTTGCACAGTTATAGGTATAGATTGCAAGTAACTGAAAATTATTTCCTATAGCTCTACAACAAAAGGTACACTTTAGAGAATAAGTGGACCCTGTTTTAAACTTAAACAGGTTGTAGAATAGTAAAGTCAGAGATAGTATATGATATT
The DNA here is from genome assembly GCA_016617855.1 of Megalonaias nervosa. Classification (NCBI taxonomy): domain Eukaryota; kingdom Metazoa; phylum Mollusca; class Bivalvia; order Unionida; family Unionidae; genus Megalonaias; species Megalonaias nervosa. The sequence goes on from JAECUM010042279.1 coordinate 45,717, forward strand.
GAGTTCTGTATGTTTACGTCCTGTTTTTGTTGATGAGTGTCTCTTTGACAGTCTATGAGAGTGAAAGAAAGTAAGAGATACATATCCTCAGTTGAGAGAGAAAGTGAAAACCTTCACCATTACCTGTTGACATCGATCCAAGATCCAAGATATTGCTTTGTAAGGGCAGCTACACTTATACATTCTCACTGGCATAGTCAGCTATTAAGCGCTTCATTAAGTAAATTCCACCACTTGAACGCGTCCAAAATAAAAGTTAACACACACGGTTTTCCGTAGGAAGATCATGAGGTAGGGTATGCTCTGTTGGGAACTTCAATCCTGTCCAAGGCAGCATCAAGTGACATATCCACTATCTAAAAATGTGCCAATTTTGTATAAAATTTCAGCTTGCAGTAGCACTGACAAATGCAATGAACGTAACCTTGTATGTTTTTCATTCTAAACAACAACATACACATACCTAAAGTAAAAATGGAGACAAAATTAAGGTCATGATAGCTAAAGCAAGAGGAATATTATGTATATTCCGTGGTAATGGGGTTAAACGAATTACATGCCAAGCCATGAAACAATGTTATGGATGTCAACTGAACGATCCTAACTAGACACAACTCGACAAATGGTTGATGACGAGCTTAGAAGACAAGTTGAAAGGTATCTAGAGAGGAATGAAGCCTCATATCGAAAAAAAAAATTAAATAAGATATTATAAAGATTTGTGTGTCCATTCATTATTTCGAGTGACATTTCTGCGAATGATACGTCCCAACTCTAACTTGCAACAGAGTACGGAAATATATCATTCCTTGACGTTCATGATACATTTTCAAGGAAACGTCATATATGAACTGATGACTTATTATTATCTGCAAAGAAGCGGATACATGGAACTTGATTGCCTTTTGACACACAACTCGTGTCCAACATATTGCAATCTAGAAGTGTCACCTAAATATAAGCTTTCACATGGAAAATGTAAGACCTTAAATTCTGTCATCAACAAGGACAATAGTTGTCGTCTGTGCAATAATTGGGTAGCCGCCAACTTTCGCAACGACAACAATGCAGAATAATTTGATTCTCATGGATTACCGTCTCTAGCAGATTCCATTAGTGACTTTATGGGTAGAAATGCTCTATTTACTCAATTCAAGACTGCGAGATTACAAGAAGCAGATTCCATGGTGTGGAGAATATTGTGCTTTCATCATACATGCAGTATTCATTAGAATATTTAGTGTTTTGCCTTGATTGGTATCACTCTTAATACGATGTTAATATTGAAAGACAGCTAATCTACCTTGTGTATGTTAGAAATGTAGTGCTCTTCGATTGTAAAATGACACTGCGTTGGAAATCGAGTACGACCCTACAACGATGCCAACCTTGTAGAAATTTGTATATTTAATTTGTTACCCTGTGTTACTGTCTGATTTAGAAAAGCTTTTCCTTATTATACAAAATGTTAATAAATTATGCTTTCCTGTTCAGTTTCATCCTCCAAAAGTGCATGGACATGCTCGTTCATGGTCTATTTACAGTTCATTGATATAACGTCTGTTTCAGTTGCGTTTAATAAATTATATGATGGGTAGTGCTCAAAATGTGGGTTCTGAACAGTAGATTTGGCTTTTTTGGATAGAATGCGAATACAAAAAGATGCATTAAGGTAAGGGTACGCGCTGGATAGTGTATCAAAACTCAGGTGCCATATGGTTGAATGTCTATTAGATAACATATGCTGGATAGTCATATATGCGTTGAAAAGTATTCTGTAAACGGGTGTTGGATAGTATATATAAATCATACTTATGTGCTGGATAATAATTGCGTGTTGAATATTAAATCAAAAATTTATATAATAAATAATCTGTTTTCTTTTGGATAATACATCATAAAGTAGTTTCTGGATATTAGAGTGTGTCGGGGTGGTATGTAAAAACAGGTGCTTGATAACAATGTGACTGCTGTACAGTATATGCAAAAGCGTGAGCTGTACAGTAGGGTTTGTGTTGCTTAGTGTATCAAAAAGTGGTTACTGGATATAATGGTGTGTGCTGGATAGTATATCAGAAGATGGTGTTTGTTAGTAGGGTGCGAGTTGGATAGTATATCATAATGTTTTACTGGAGAGTACTCAGGAACTTTGTCTTGATTTTAACAGTAATTCTCCCAAAGGTGAACAGACATTATTTGTAAATATAGAAAAGGCGTATAATGGATCATAAGATAACATTATATATCACATAGGAACCAGAGTTGAGTCTAATGTCAAACATATGGAGATTTTTAACATTACCTTTGCAGCAAGGGGCCACAGCCAAATCTAATGTTAACATACGAAGTAATTCTCGTAAGTGACCCAAGGAAAACATATCACAACTGCCGACCACAATGGATTATTCAGAGAATATTATCATCGACAGCTCTCAAGTAAGGCTGCCAATAGGAATAAAAACATGCGCACACCAGACATGACTTTGGGAGTCTGTTTACCTAACATTCGTAAAGCGAGCAAGGATTTGCCAGCAGTCATGCGTAGCACTGAGCATATACGGATGTTTTGTGAAAGATGGCTAGCAGACAGCAAGAAGTATATAAAATTCATAACAATGCAGGTCTAATGTCTGATCCATAGGAACTTGAATTTGATCGGACGCATGGGTATTTACTTCAGATTAACAATGTGCTCATTTTTCAAGGGAACAAAAGCCATGTACATATTATTCCACATTATGTCTCCTTTGACAAACAGAGAGTCAGATATGACCCCTATAATTGCCTGTAGCTGGATACTTACTTGGGACAAAACTAACTCCATGAGAGCAATGGATAATTCAGACAGTCGTAAGTAGAGCTACTGCAACCTCCGATGATGCCAAAATACCTCAGAGAAATTTTCTAGAGAAAGATCTCTTTTGTTTTCAATGCGTTAGGTATCGCAATGTCATGGATTGGAACCTCCAAGATGGAGGATGGCGACGTCGAGTTTGGCCCAAAAACGTGATTTGCTCTCGATTGTAGCATGTTATTGTGATTTACATCGTCTGTGTGTGTTTCTGTACCAACATGTACACCATTCAACGAATCATCAATGCCATCGACGAGACATCAAAAGTAGGAATCAAGTGCTATCTACAATTCCTTTAGATGTTTATCGCTATGCTGGTAACATATAGGAGTACCAGCTACGTTGAACGATGTGTCAAATTCATTGGTCGCTATTTCCCTGCATTCAACATACGAACAATAGTATTCACTTGTGACATCATTCTCCATCTTTTGCATCCTAACCGTTTTGTTGAATATTAGGTGCAGAGTTGTTTTAATTCATAAGGTTATTTTAATTAGTATGTATCGTATATAGTACTAAACAATTATCGGACGTACAGTAGTGTGTCTTAGTGTTAATAATCAGAACGTCAAAGCGGGATAGCATCTTACGAATTGCCTGGTAGATATAATAAAAAATGATGTGCCTGAAAAAACTCCAAAATTGGATTGTAGACAGTAATCAAAAGGCTGGTAGTGGATAGTACTGTATGTTTGATAGCATATGAAAAAGCCGGTTCTGGATAATAGATTTTCTGCTGGATAGTGCAGCAAAAAGCTGGGTGTTGGATAGTAGGGAGTGTGATGGATAGTATATCAAACAAGTAAATGCTGGATAATCAGGAATGTGCTGGATACTATGGCAAAAGATCGAGGGCTAAATTTTAGGATGTGTGTTTGATAGTATATAAAAAGTAATGTACTGGATAATAGAGTGTGTAACAGTATAATAAAATTAAGCATTGGATAGTCTCGTTTGTATTGGGTAGTATATGAAAAAGCGGTGCTGGATAGTAAAGTATGTACTGCATATAATATCTAAAAGTGGTTGCTGGATAATAGTTGCGTTAAAGGGTATATGAAAATGTTGATACTAGATAGTCGGGTGTGTGTTGGAGGATATATTAAAAGTAGGCACTGTATGTAGTAAGGTGCGTGCTGGATAGTACTCAATAAAACACATCTTCCATATGATGCAAAATGAATAGCATTTCACTTCTCATGGAACGGTAACGGTCCACAAGATTGCACACGGTAGCATTATATTTCCCGTAAGGGGCCAGAGTATCGTATAATGTTAACACTATGGATCACTAACATTCCCATAAGGGACCAGGTTTTGTTTAACATGGAAACGGTTAATAAGTTAACATTACATTTCCCACAAGGCATCGTAAAACTCCAAGAGTTGAACATAGGATCATACTATATATTATTATATATATTAAATGTCATAATGGCCCCATTCAGTTACTCCTGTGGACATTGCTAACATTAGTGTTTCCATAATGAGCCACAGTAGCCTTTAAGGTACGGACTTATTTTACATTTCGTAAGGGGCCCTACAGGGATATGGAATCAGATCACAATTATTAGTTCCTATTCAGTACCCACGAACGTCCTTTTTCCTTTTGGTGATGACACTAGAGTTAGATTTAGGCATTCTTGGTATGGATTTAAAGGTAATTATTTATTTTTCAGAATATCATCTTATGATATCGTTGTCTGTGTGTGTATCGGCGACAGTGCACAGTGAGTAATAAGGCCTTGGTGATGATCCGGAAGTGAAATCTGTGTTCCATTGCACACTGATTTGTTTACAGTCCAGCCTCTCAAAGGAATGACGGTGAACCAATGACAATAACTTCACCGTGAAGTCTTCTTTGAAGGTATTTTAGATTAACATGCGATTTGTATTGATTGGCACACAATGGAAAGCTCAGTACTGAGAAACAAATGTAGAGAATATATAATAAAATTAATTGTGTTTTCATTCCACATATTACTAGTGGTCGTAAGGGGACATATAGGCATATATTACTAATGGTGACGATATAGATATTTGAGGGAATGTCCCCATAGACCTCAAATAAGGCCGCTAGTAGAGATAAAGCACAGGCATATCAGACATGTTACTGAGAGAGTGTTTACGTAACACTCATAAAGCTGGGAATACTGAAAGATAAAGAACTTTTCCGAGAAATCTACAAGATCACTTCAGACTAAATTCTTGAAATGTAGATGTGCTTTGCAAACTGGCAACTTGCATGAATACCGTCGGCTACATGTCACAAATGTAGGCAACATCACGTGATAGGTAATGCAAGATATACAGGCATCATAAACGCTTTTGAAGGGCATTCGCGTGTTTGAGAATAAGAATATACTAAGTCCTTCTAAAACAAATGAATGATTTAATGTATATCTTTAGTTTCCAAATGAATACTTAAAGCATGTGCGAGTGAATATGGGTGCGGTCGCACTTGTGTATGTGTGTGTGTCTGTTTGTAGCCCTGACAATCTTCTGGGCATCTTTCTCCTCACTCTAATGACATTACTTGCATATTCTCTGCTAGATAAGTATCGTTTGATGGTATGAAAAAAAAAGCTACTGACTTCAAACAGTCCAAATTCACTCATTTTGTTTCTTGTATATTCAGTCTCTTGTACGTAATTAGATCCATTTTTCCTTCATTGACATGAAGCTATTAAGAAAATAAGGATAAGGAGTTGGAAGACGTATTAATCGTACTCTTTATGAATTAGATTATGAGACTGGACTTTCGCCTCCTATTGTTATTGAAGCAATCTTTATATTAAACAGAAAAAGAATCATGACTCATCATAGATATCTTATGTCATATCTGCCTTTGATAACATTGTTTCCAGGTCAACTTGCTCAAGTACTATATATAAGGTATTGGCCCGTATTCATGCAGAACATTGAGCATACATGATCGTTTCGTGAAAGATGGATAACAGACGAAAATACTTATCTACAGTCCATAAAAATGATGATCCAATGCCTCGTCCGCAGGATCTTGAAATGTATCCGGCTCGTGGGTATCATGAATATGGACCTCAAGAACACAACGATTCTGTGCTGCAAGGGCAAAACTGGACACCACATCATGACGTACCTCCTATGACCCTCGGGCAGTCACATGTGCCTCCTGAAGGTATGATGTCCAATCAGCAAGAACGTGCAATGTATCCGATGCATGAGTATCACGGAAGTATGTCTCAAGTTGAAAATACCAACGTCATCAAAGGGCAAAACTACCCACCACAGTATGGCGTGGTTCCAATGACACACAGCCAACCAAATATACCATCTGTGATCTCCCGTCAACCGGGTGCCTACGCTGGACAAATAACTCCATCAGAACAATGGAGTGCACAGGCGACGGCAAGTGGATCAAATACATATAACGAAGTCAAAATACCGCAGAGCAATCAGTGGATAATTATCAGAAGAATGATTTCCATCGTTTGCATGGTAATAGATATTTCTCTGGCGTGGAGTCAACTATCCGAGATGGAATATGCAGGTATCTACGCAGAGCTTAGACAAAACTTTGTGGGAATGAGTTGCCCCAAATCGTATCCTATTATCGTGACGTATATCATTCTTATGAGCGTTTGTACCCTGTACACCTTGGGACAAATCATCAATGTCATCGGAGAAACGGTGTATGATGTAACTGAAGGAAGTCATGGTTTCCAAATTGTCCATGGTTTGAACGAAGTTATGATCAAAATAACAATCAAGGACATTCCACAACTGCTTTTGATGGTTATTGCTGTGTTTTTTAAATGTGAGTGCACTAGCCAGGTGGGCCGATGGTTCAAATTTATTTTCATCTATTTAGCGCCATTAGCCTCTTCCATTGTTCGAACAATAACATGCAAAAAAGATGACACACCTTTCTGCAGCTGCTATGATCCAAACGCAAGATCCTTCGTTCCAAACGCAAACTGCTGCGCAACACGACCTGAACGTGGATGTGAATGCCCCCACTTATGCTGTTATTTGCCAACATCTTCCCAAAAATACAAGCTTTGTGTCCCTATATCCATTTATAAATACTTAGGTAGCTGCGAAAATGGCGGCTGCAAGATGGACTGTAAACCTCGCTTGAAAAATCCAGATAATGCCCAGGAAACATTGTCTGCTCTCTACAGTTATCAATTTTTCTTTTTCCTTCTAAACATCGCCTTGATGGTTTACCGCTGCGATATTCCCTGGGCTCAAATTCAGCAAAACGAACATTGGTGTGGTCATATTTCAGAATGCTAGACAGATGAAATTCGATTTTTTTCCGTGGAACTCTAACGACATGACTCTTGCATTACTCTTCACGTTTAATAGTACATGTGTACCTATTTAAGAAAGTGTTCTTAGACAAGGTAGTGTGTATGAATCAGCTTTACCTAGCACTTCCTTTAGTTAGAAAAGTATTATATATATATATATATATATATATATATATATATATATATGTGTGTGTGTGTGTGTGTGTGTGTGTGTGTGTGTGTTCCGTTCAGTAATTACTAATTTCAACATGTGCTTTGTTTCATGTGTATTTGCTTGTGTTATATCATGAATACGTAAAATAATACTTTTATTATGAAAGGAAAACCTTCAGCCAGTAATTATTGTATTATAATTTAGGTGTTTTGTTGCCGTATGACCATAAAGTTTATGTTTGCATCCTAAGTTCTAAAAGATTTGTAAGGCGGGAATCTCTCGGATTGAAATAAGTGAGCCAGAGAGAGGAATCCTGTCCTCCGCTGGGTAGCAGTGACTATGGATGAATCATTCCGTTAAGTTACCAACAGGAGTTTCATGGCGGGTTTGTGAGAGATGACCAGGTTTGGATTACATTTGTAAACGCACGGGAGATGAAATCTGAATGTCGCAGATATAGTCCGCAATATGCCTTCCCTTGCTAAAAAAAATGGATTTTGGTTAGATATGAGGGTACTAGTCTGTCTGTTTGGAGTTGTGAGATTGTAGATCATGTATTCTTTCTCCATGAAAGGTTAACAGGTAGGTGAAGACCCAACCCGCCTGACTATAGTCATCCTTCATGAACGTTACAACATGTTTTTTAAGTAACTGACGTAAAATGAAGAAGGAATCGGTTCTTGTGTACCTCTTGCAACACAAATAGCTAATATGTGATGTTTATTTAACTAAGAGACATAACGTTCACTAATAGGTTGGATGTATAGTTTACTATTTTCTAATTTCCACTGTGGGAAGCGGTACCTTTTCTTTCATGAGATTCGGCAAATACCACTGTTGTCATCATGGTTGATATCAAACAGTACAACATCTCTCTCTCTCTCTCTCTCTCTCTCTCTCTAAATTTAATAAAAAGGCGAATATAATAACTTTGGAATTTTATTTTGAGAAACTTTGGAAGTTTATTTTAAAAATTGTACACGCATAAATTACCTCATTTATTAGTACCGGTTAGGTTGATCGAGATATTGTGCAGAGTTATATTCCATGGATACTTAGCTGTTTTCTTTCACCCGTTCGCTCTATCCGACTCTCCCTGCCGACGTTGCGCTTGATTATATTGTTTGTCAAAAGATTATAATGGTATCTAAAAATTATTTAATATATATATATATATATATATATATATATATATATATATATATATATATATATATATATAAGAACGTTATGTTATTCAGATTTACTGTATATAATTATAAAAAGGTTGTGTTATTCAGATTTACTTAGCACCTCCTTACTTCGTCATGCACGTGTAAGCAAGAGCTTCCGACAGTGCAGTATGTGTCAGTCATCATCATGCAGTAATGCCTTATTTTGTTACACACGTGTAAACGTGAGCTTTCATACGATGCAGTGTGTTAATCATCATTACGTAGCACCTCATTATTTTGTCAATCACGAGTAACCGAGAGCTTTCCGAAAGTGCAGTGTGTGTCAATCATCATTACGTAGCACCGTCTTATTTTGTCACGCATGAGTAAACAAGACTTTTCCATAAGTGCAATGTGTGTTAATCATACTTCTGTAGCACCTCATTATTTTGTCACGCACGGATAAAGAAGAGTTTTCCGACAGTGCAGTGTGTGTCAATCATCAATACGTACCTCCTCATTTTGTCACGCAGGAGTAAACAAGAGTTTTCCGACAGTGCAGTGTGTTAATCATCATTACGTACCACCTCCTTATTTTGTCATGCACGAGTAAACCAGAGTTTTCCGACAGTGCAGTGTGTGTCAATCGTCATGATATAGCACCTCCTTATTCTATCATGCACGTCTAACTCGAAGGTTATCAGATCATGCAATGTGTATTATAGATAATGGTACTTAACTGTTTTATACGAGACACATATCAATTTTAAAGCTAGTTCTGTTTTATTGTGAAAGTTATCATAACATTTATAATAAAATAAGAATGAGTTGACATAAAGATACTATATCTTTCTAGGAGTCATGAGTTTTGTATAATCATTGTTAAAGTCAAATATATATTTCAAAACGGAGCAAATAAAGAAAATTTAGCAGTGATTACATGAATCATTTTTTTTTTACCTTGTGTTTAGTACAGAATATAAGTATGAAAAACCTAGCCTATTATTTTTGTCTCAAAAGGTTTAAGTAAAACCAGTATCACCTTCTCAGCAAACAGAATCAGGGCCATTTTATGTCCCCTAGCCAATTGTCTGTTGATGATATACATTAAATATTTAAGGAAGTGTTATTTCATTTATGGGAAATGTTTTGTGCTCATGTCTTGGAAACAATGTTCAGACAAATTAAGACAATATAATTTACCAGCCTTTTAATATATGTTTCATTCATGGTCTATAAATGGTTGTATGTATGTATGTATGTATGTATGTATGTATGTATGTATGTATGAATTAATGTAGATAGATAGATAGATAGATAGATAGTCAACAGTGAATATCCAAAAATCTAGTACGAAACTAAACATTCTTTCAACTCATTGCAAATTAAATCATGCATTGAAAGTAAAGAGATGATAATTTTACAAGATAAAGTTATCCCTATGTTTGACAGTATTGAATCTTCCTGCATGGGAAGACAGCTGAATAAACAGCTTTGTAATCTGGGATTTCACTGAAGGCTGCTTATTGTGGCTTAAAATGTAAATCGACGTTGAGGATACTCCGCTGCATTACATGCTACAATTTTTATGAAACTTATATTGTTAGTTCTTAAACAAAGTTTGAGATTATCCTTACTCTTTACATTTCAGTACTGATAATTGGTAATTCATGAATATCCCCTCGATTACTGACCGAATGATTTAGAATGATTTGTTCTGTTATTTCATTCTATTCGGAAACTATTGAGAATCATCTCGTCTATCTTACAGTTGCAGCCTCTTTTATGTTATAAGATCATAATATTCAGGTTTGTAGGCGCGTTTGTGATATCGAGAGCGGCTATTTTCATCTCCCTGATTATTTATCAATAAACTTTTCCGCTGGTAAAACAAAATACGGCTTAAAGAACTCCACACAGTCATTTCGAGAACTCATTTCAAGAGCAGGCCAAGTTCGATAAAGAATAGGAGAGTGAAAAACGAAAGACAAATAAGATGGTTTCAAACAAGCTAATTAATGTGTTTCTCTGAATTTTTCACGTATAATAATGCTTGGAAAATAACTGAAGACGAAGAAACTGCAGTCAAATTCTTTTCTTCCCCTATCACTTCAAATATGAAATGCATTTGTAGCAACAAATCGCAATGCCAGCACTAGGGAAAGTAAAATATTTAAATTAATTTTGATTTTTGACACAAGCATAACCTTGCTTAATGATGATACTGTTAACATAAGTTTATCCAAAGATACATAATCTATGGAAATTTCTTCGTGAAGTAAGTCCGGTTTATATCTAATTTAATGTTAAAAGTTGTTAGACTGGGTGTATACATTGCAATTTCCGATTTTTCTGCTCATGTTCGAACGCTGTATGTTTATAAGATTAAAATCTATAAACGAAATAACTATTAAATAGTTCGATTTGTGTGTTGAAGGACTCAATTTGCCATTGAGCATACATTGTACCATTGTTAGAGTTTGTTGACCTCAAATGGGGTTACATTGTTAGAACTGGTTAATCTCGAACGGCACTCATACTGTCCAACACGCCGCTTGTAGTTATCTGCTCTCTTGTGGCTTTGTGCATATCTCCGAGATTTAGATACAAAGCATTTGCAATACCTAAGATTATGAGGGTAGCGTTGTAATTGTTCTTGTAAGCATTACATTTTCATAACTCACCAACGTGAAACGTTTATTGTTATCGGTACGAACATATTACTCATGTACTGTAATCTTATCCAACTATCAAAAGGATTTCTAAATAATAAAAGTAATGTGTATATATAATAAACTGGCATATCATTTATAATAAGGTATGTATCACTGACAAAACATCTATTAATTCTAAATCAGGCACAATATATTAGCATCTTTGTTTAACCTCTTAGATGGGTTTTCAGTTGAGAAACAAATTGGAAAAGAAAGAATACGCGAAAAGTCTAATGCACATAAATGTATATGCGGAAATCCTATTTTCAGCAAGTAAGCAATTTCTGAATTCTGGACCAGTAGTTAGTTTAGGATTATATTGTTTGGTATGGGGTCTCTATGACCTCTCTGAAATTTTCAAAATGTTCATATGTTTAACATGACGCCGTTTAGAGCGACTATCACCCAGCTAAAAAGTCGTTTGGAATGATCATTATTTCCATTTTCAAATTCGGGATTTCAATTTTCATACATTTTAATATTTAATTTCTTAATTGTTACATTTACATTTTACGTTTTCAAATTATTTTGATCTTTTGATTTTTCATTTTTAAAAATTACAATTTCAATTTAAAAATTGTGTTTTCAAAATTTAGTTGTTTTAAGCAATTTCATTTTAAATTTAATTTTCGTTTCATCATTTGTAAATTTCATTACCAAGTTTTGTTCATATTTTGATTTCTTAATTTTCAGTTTCCATCTTATTTTCATCTTTAGGAATGTTATTTTATACCAGGAAAACGTTTTTCAGATTAAGATTGAAAATAATAAAGCTTAAAGACAGATAACCTACTAAACATTTAGAAAGATGGAGAGACAATACTTTATGATTAATACATGTATTTTATGAGTATATTACGAAACGTATGGTCTGTCTATCTGTAACCATGCAAAGTCTAGTAGTGCTTACACAATCTATACCTTCAACCCCCATATATATATATATATATATATATATATATATATATATATATATATATATATATATATATATATAT
>JAECUM010042280.1:0-21410 GCA_016617855.1 Megalonaias nervosa
TGAACAGAATTAAATATTAGGAATATTGAATGTAATTTAGTGAATTTCAATTCCGTGCACGTTTTGGTTGCAGTCAGAAAATCTAAATATTATATCGTCGTCCCACGTTATGGCCATCCGACACATGAAGTTAACTAATTGGTTATGAATAAAACCAACCTAAGTAGGCAAAACTGTTTTAGCATGCATACTTTCATGTACATATCAATGACCTTGACATATTTTCAGATGTTACATTTCTTTCATAGTTACGTATTTTAGTTTATATTTTCCAAATGTAACTTTCATGACGAAATTTTCTTCAGTACAATTAAGCAGAGACCACTCTAAAAGAGCAATTGAATAAATGAGGCATACCTTTAGGCATTTGCATATGGCACGATATCACTTCATAGGATATAATAACGCTCTTAAAACCTTTTTCTGTTTTAGAACGTTTTGACTACGATTTGTGTGGAATAAAGTCTTATATAATTTCCACAGTTATTTGTGTAACACATATGCCTTTCTACTAGCATCTTTACCTTCAACTTTCCTTTTACCTTCACATTATGAATAATTTTTAAGTACTGTATTAAGAATGGCTATACAATGCAAATTACATTTTATTTTTCTCCTATATAACTATTTTCAACCTCTACCAACTTTTACTCCGACAGTTACCAACTGCATAAACTTAGTCTCTAGCAGTTTTCTTCTAACAATCATAATTATGGTATAGCACTGAAGAATTGGAAACTTTTCTTAACATCCTTAGAGAAACATAACCCGTCAATATGAATGTGATTTCTTTATATTCTGCTATAAATCTTGGACTGATGTTCAGTAATGACGAGTAAAGGCTTCGTATTGATTAAAAGATACGAAGAAGGTAAATATTCCGAATCTCAAATTAAACAAGAAAAGCAACAACAACAACCTCATTTTAAAGCTTGTATATCAATGATCATCTAAGTGCTGTACTGAGAATCTCGGTTACATCTTCGTATATCGATATTAATATTTATATGGAAACAATTTCCATGCACTATAATTTTAATCATTTCAGTTTAAAACTCCCCATTCGATCCGGTGAATAACTCATCTGAAATCGTGCCCGTGTAAAGTGTTCCATTGAGATGCGGAATGGAGGATAAGTAATGGGATTGCTCTCTCTCTCTCTCTCTCTCTCTCTCTCTCTCTCTCTCTCTCTCTCTCTCTCTCTCTCTCTCTCTCTCTCTCTGATATTTATTCTTGGCGAACTTATTCCGACGCGACCCAGTAAGAGAATCACATCCTGGTGATGTCAAAATTGAAACAGTTGGTGAGCAAAGGAAGGAGAGAAGGAATACAAAATACAGCTTGCACATTTAATCAAAAACCGTAACAGCAACTACAAAGATGAACAGCACATTAAAATCTAAACGTGCATAGGGTAAGATATGCAAAGACGTACGTGATGATGATTATACTATTATCATACAATGATGATTACGATGATCAGAATGCTAATAAAATTTATGATAAAAATCATCACAATATCATTGAATCTATCGTTGTCATGACTGATGTACATCAATGGAAAATTTCTAGATAAAACAGGAAATTGTTTTTGTGTTAGCCATGTCGTAAACTTTAAAATAGGTATAATTAAAACATTTAAATGATAGAGACCAAGAATTATGACATTCAAGTTTTTTTAACTACACATGTATGGTGTAGTTACTATATCAGTTCTACAGAAAGAATATTTTAACGATCTGAGATAATTGAGAGACTTTCAAATTATTATCACAAAGTACATAGTTCACAAATTTATATCGGGTTTTGTTGCAGGAGGAGGCAGAAAAAACTTACTTGCTCTGTAATTAATATGTTTTATTTATATTTAATGTATTTCAATAAAATGTTATTTCCTCCTTCAATAATGCCCCAGTCGACAGTTTGACAGAGTAGCGTTCTACCGTAATTTGCTATATTACATGTCAATCAGCATGAATTGAGAACAAAAATATGATGTGAACCGCAACATCTGATAAGTACGTACGACATTGCGAAAGCTTTCATAATGGAAAACTAATTCTTACCTCTCAGGCACGAGTATGATTGGAAGTTATATAATGAAATTTCGAAATCGGGTGGTGCAACCTATACAGCTAGCTCCACCCACTGGATATCATAGCTAATAGTGCAGAAACGAACTTCAGTCTATTGCGAGGTTACTTCGATGTGAACACAATTGCCGTAGCTGCATTTATTCAGCTAAAGCGAACATCGAGTCTTACACTGGTGAGTGACTTTTAAATCTAGATAACTGTTGTTACGATTCGATCTTACTTCTAGAGCTTGTGTTATCATTACTACTTCTACTACGAACCAACTTGCTGATATTTCGGGTGGGTCTTTTTTCATCTTAATGTTGACTTCCTCCGATAGTCGTATTTATTAAATACTTTGCGCAGAATTCATTTTGTCTTTCGCAGTCGTTGTTTCTTGACTAGGTCTGATTTTAGTTTGGTTTCATACGATTGTCGCTGAGTTTACATAGTAGTACTCTCGCTAAAACGATCATCGGTATACAAAACAACAAACAATTTTGACACAACATTGTTACGTGTAGGCTCGTACAAAAGTAACAAAAGAAAAGAAAGAAGTCAACAAGCTTTGTAAATTTAACAAAATAATTTATTTCCCTAGAAAACAATATAAAAATATGAAATAGGACTTACGGTTTGTGAATCTAATCCAAAAATTAATCATAGAATTCAAAAATGTAAGTCCTATAACTAAAAAGTTCTAATTGAATCCAAGTTCGAATCTCGATGATGCTCCAATATGGAAGGCGATGACGTCCTCTATAATCAGTTTTGTGCTAATGTGTCAACAGTTCCTTGTCGAGTCACCAAGAATATAATTCCAGCTTTAGAATTCAGAATAATTTAGTAAATGTCTTTGTCCAAGAATTTCGATGAAAAAGAGTATTTTCCAGAGTGAATACATTATTTTAAATAAATAAAACTCAATTCAATACGGCAATAACAGGAATACATTTTAGCCAATTAGCACGTAGGCTAGAATCGTCTTATCTAAGAATCATTGATTCCCACACTGGAACTGAATTTAGAAAAAGCTGTTTACAACAGCGCTAACACGTATGCTGAACATGATCTTGTACTGACCAATCATTTTCACTCAATGTTTATGAATTCAGAACCGCGATTAAGAACTAGGTCAGCTAAAAATACAATGTAGCAATCATTTTGAGTTCTAATCAGACTAAAAGAACTGAGCTGAATTGTTCTAGAAAAATGTCAAATCCAGTGAATAAAGTTATTGAAATAACATGTAATGAAACGAAAATAAAAAAAGAAATTCAAAACTAACACACAAACAATTTAATTACATATACGTAACAACATCTATGTGTACAATTTTACAATCTTATGCTGCAACAATATTATGTCACAAATAGTGCAAAGTCAATGACGAAAACAAAGAATAAGGACGTAAATCAAAATGATAGATAGAAATATCCATCATCTCGAAGTTCATTTGAGGCCTTTTAAATCTAAACCATAAGGTTGCCTTACTGATTCAGTCTACTGCTCTTTCAGAATTTACAAATTTACAGTAATGAATTTCTTTTGTTTAGCAAATTCCAATATATTTTACTTAGTACAGACAATAAACAATGATCTCTATAATTACCGTGTATGAATCATTTGGAAAACGTAATTTTCAGTATCGCATTAAACGGACGAGAGTAGTTGATACCACTCTGCACACGTTATAAGAAAGGAGGAAAGAGAAAAAACAATACGAAAGTAACTTAACACAGACACAGGCACATGCATACACTCAAAATACGAATTTAAACGAATAAAAAACAGACCGACCCCCAAAACCAACATAAAATGATCTTCCGGACAAAAAAAATCAAAAATTGGCCCTAGGGTTTACAATATATTCCCGAAATCCGCCTCGGTCATATGTTAGTTTAACAAGTGTAATGTGTTCTACCCACCATCTCAAAGATATTGATACATGGTTAAAATCATTAAAACATAAAAAATGTAACGTATGACCAATCATGTATAATATGCACCTTCAAAAGTGTACCAACTAAAGTATGATATTCAACTCAAACTATACCCGTTAATGCATAATATTCACACTGGAATTTGCATTAGATGTTAATGTCCCGTGGTGTAATCATGCTGTGATGGGATCTGCTATTAAATCCTTGCCAACACGCGGTTGTTGCTTACCTTGCTTTGAAACAAGAAAATCGTATTGCATAACATTCTCCACAAGGTATTGGCAGTTCTGATAGTATAATAAATTCATACCAGCCAAGAGACAAACAATTTCGATATGTAATTAAATATGGAAACGAATACTTAGAAGTTAATATATTAATCTCATTTAGCTAGCAACATACATTATGATAAATGATCTGAATGCACGTTTACCACTGTTTTCAACAGAAAAGTTATAAAAGAGTCGCGATGTTATTTGCGACTAAATATGTTTGCTATTTCGAAACTTGTTTTCACACCAGTATGTGAAATAGCTCAGTGCCTTTTTTAAATATTCTGGGACCAGAAGGCTGATCTCTGGCGCGAATGTTGTGAAGAAACCGTAAAATAAAAGCAGGAAATCGGTCTAAATTTACGAACGTTTTAGAAGAGAGAGAGAGAGAGAGAGAGAGAGAGAGAGAGAGAGAGAGAGAGAGAGAGAGAGAGGGGACTGTTATTCTAAGCAATCTTCTGTTATGAGAACTGTGGGATATAGGAGTTTTGTTCCAACTAGGTTGTAACTAATTTACCTTTTATATCAAAATATTTCCCCTAAACCAATACGATGGATATAATTTTTATGTGAACACATACGTGCAAGAATATATTTTGTATTCAAACTATTTGATAGCAGAAGGAGGATGAGGATACGGCTTTTATTCCAACAAGGGTTTGTATTTTTCCTTTATACCAAAGTAATTATTTTGTTCATCTGATATGCTGGCTGTAATTTTGTTTATACTGTCTACAAATCAGAACTAGAGCTGTTTTTGCAAGCTGTTACAATAACTTTTGAAAAGATAACATTATTTTGAATTAAAGATGAAAAGAACATATTGGTTGAAGAAAAAGCAGTTAGCTTGAGGTAAACGATATCAATCTTTTAATTTGAACAGTACCTATGGTCCCCATGTTGCTGGAATAAAAGTATTTTCTCTGTAAACATTTTGCTTTTCAGTGGAGCAATTTTCACTGTGTCCAAAACAAACAAAAAGTATATTACACAATTAACAAAATTACAGTTAAGTTTTGTCATCGGTTATCTTCCATTGTAGGACAATCTGAACTGTAAACAAACTTAGATATTATGGATTACAGAGGTTATTTTCGGGACAGCAATGATGCGTGATTACTGCTTGGGCAATTTGCGCAAATCACAGACAATTTTCGTTTTAATATTGATGTGATTCGGTTTCGCACATAATAATAATAATAATAATAATAATAATAATAATAATAATAATAATAATACTATGCTTATATATATATATATATATCTATCTTTTTCGCGGGGAACTGGCTCAATCGTCGATGTAATACAAACAAACTCTACCAAAGAAAAGAGAACTAAAAAGAGAAAGAAAAAGTATAAAAACAACAACAAAACAACTATATAATTTTGTTACGACACTATGGTCTTAAATTAAATGACATAAAAGAGAGACACCCAACAAGGTTTGTAAAATTCAGCAAATAATTTATTTCCCTAAAGCACAACGTGAAACATTAAAAATGAAGTTACAGTATTTGTGAATTAAATCTCAACTAGTCCCCAAATTTATATCACAAGTCGAAAAGTATAGAATATTCAAATGTGTTCCAGTGGTGTTCAAATGAAGTTGAAAATATTATGCTGATATTCTATTAGCTTTGAATAGTGTTGAGATAGTAACAGTCTTTGATATGTCACAATGATAGAATCCAAAGTTCTTTAATGATTTAAAAATAAGTCCAAAATATTTATTGTATCCTATAGCCTATGAGCACGTTATTATTCCAATGAATAATTTAAATAAATAAATCATTTCAAATAATAACACAACACAAGTGATTGATTTTTCTTTAGATCGAAAGATAGGAATGAATACGTATAACGTAAACATCCCTTATATAAAAACAAAGACGCAATAAAAGAGCCAGGATGAGGGTCATTAATTCATTTCCAGAACATTCTAACCTGCCAAAATAGTCAAGTACTTCACTGAATATTTAGCAGGTAATCAATAAGAAATCGCCGAATTTTAAAAAATAAAGACGTTTGCAAACAAAATGACATTATCTTACTTTGTTCTTTTAAAAAAATGACCCTTAAATCTAAAATCAGTAAGTAAAAATGGAGAACATATTATAGACATACAAAATATTATACCTAATTTACAGATAATATTTTTCAGTATAGAACAGTGAAATGGCAAGTCAGTTTGCCGGGTTTCCAGGGACAGGTTACCCGAAGGAAACATCGTATCCTTTATTATATAATAATGTATAAGGAATCTTGAGTTGAGAGGCGCGTCCTTACGAAATTATCAAATCTCCGCAAACGAAAACAACGAAAATTTTCTTTTTCACAACAAACTAGATGTTGTTAGCTACCGGAATCAGAAAAATAAATATGGGAAAATTTGGTGTTTGAGTGTTTGCATGTTTGCTTGTCTGTATTTAGAAATGGAAAGTAATGAATAGTGGATTAGAACTTCATCCGGTCAGTTGCAGGAACTTTTTTTACTACAGTAATTTATGTCATGTATTGCAAACACACACACACACACACACACACACACACACACACACACACACACACACACACACACACACACACACACACACACACATAGTATGTGGCAATTATATATATTCTCACAAAGTTTTGTCATTAGTCTTTATTATAAGTCGGATATAAGGCAGAGCTTATTATGTTACGACGTTGCTATTCTACTCGAGCAAATGTTGTCCTTTTCGTTTTCTCACATTAATTAGGGCTTTTACCTACGTACACTTGTCATACTTTATGTATGGTTTGTACTTAGGGCGCGGGATGAAACCTATCAATTTCAGGGACACATACTATATAGTGTAAGTACATCTTCGGAAGTACACGCGCAGTGCAGTTTATATATTGAAACTACGTGTGAGAAATTATATAAGGTCCAACTTTATATACTGCATCAAATCGATTAAAGTTCAGGCACAGTCCCGTTTATATATAGTAAATAACTTCCAAAGGTAGTTGTAGCATAAATGGTTGATTGATCGAAAGAATGTGACATTATTGAATGAACTGTTTGGCAATAAATTGTGTGGAAAATAGATGGAAAATAGGAAATTGCGTGGATACCAGCTCCTGTTTTTTCTTTTACAATTTCTTCTTTATGACCGGAAACGGACAGTGTATTTTCCTTAGCAAGCCAGACAGAACGACAGCATGGTGTTTCAAAATGAGGTAAAGTTACTGCATAATATTGGTTCAATATAGTATATTAATTTAAGGAGCACTAGAAACCTTGTGGACAGTTTTTTGCATATATAAGTAGAGAGAATTTAAGGCATTGCTTCCAGTCCTCACCTAACGATATGCCAAAATTTGCATTACAGAAATAAATTCACAGGCAAGTAGAAGATTAAAATTCCTTTTTACGGTTCCAGAATTATAGTAAATTTTAAACACTGACAAATTTGGATTCAGTGTTTATATGATCGTAGATTTATGTATTGGACGAAATAATTCGTCATCAATATTTTTTTTTTTCGACCATTGTGAATGAATTTCACATCTATATTTAAGATGTTCCATATTGATGCTTTGTCTTCAATTTAGTCTCGATGATATTTTCTCCATTTATAGATCATATATCTTGATGGCAACTCTTTGAACACCAGTGACTTGGTGAAACTTGGCAAGGGAATTTACAAAATTGCGGTAAGAATGTCATATTCATTGAAATGTTCTTATTAAAAATGGAATTAAAATTACATTCTTACAAATCTGCAAATGTAAGTCGGATTTCTTCGTGTCAAATGTCTACATTAGTAGCTATGATGTCAACGAAAAAACCGTTGTTAAAATTCAAAATAGAAAATTCTCAGAAATTGTGACTTAGTAATGCATCACGTATCTTGTTTTGCAGAGAAAAGCATTCTTCGTCAAAGTCTTAAAAATCCTCAAATGTAAGTTATACACTCGTGCTAAATGTACTTTACATGGACACGTGAAACTAAATTTCCAACACTAAATGCAAAAGCATCGACATCCTCATATATTCGTACACACTACTGTTATCAGCATTGGTCATTAGAAACTTTACTGTTCTCAGTATCCAATTTATTATCAGAAACGTTGTAAATTGACCCGTCAACAACTAATCTAGCTATTTAACAACTAATCTAGCCGTTTTTGGTGTGACCATTTTACACCACAATTCTCTAGAAGCTTAGTGGTGTTAAAGTATATGCACACATTTTTTACAACAAAAATTCTTTAGTTGTCAGTCAAGCAGAACATAGAGTTTAATAAAAGTAACTTAATTCCGGAGAGTCCATGATCGGCGTGTACAAACGCGATACACTTAATTTAACAGAAATTTACATATACCAATCTTTATCACGCATATCACTTTCATCTTTCAGCTGACCCCGGAAGCAGAGCAGAATGTCATTAAGGCTAGGCTTTTGGTGGATGATATTGTTGAAAACAAGAAACGTATGGTCTTTTGAACATTGTCTTAGGCAACAAATTAAGCTTATTACCAAGAAAGAGAATATACATTTTTTCGCATTTTCTTTGTAAGTTTTTGAGACATTACCTGGTTCTTCCTATGATAATAATCGCCCCATATCAGCTAGAGCACATTTATGCCTGTCCAATTAGTGAAAGTTTCATCAAGATTTTCAAAGTGCGCTTACATCAATTTTTAAATTTGCAGGTTATTAATAATCTCAAGCAGCGCTCATACATTATGTACAAGTCAGATAAGGCAAACATCATTATATCGACCATGCATTATGTATAAGTCAGATAAGGCAAACATCACTTTATCGACCATGCATTATGTACAAGTCAGATAAGGCAAACATCATTTTATCGACCATGCATTATGTACAAGTCAGATAAGGCAAACATCATTATATCGACCATGCATTATGTACAAGTCAGGTAAGACAAACATCATTATATCGACCATGCACTATGTACAAGTCAGATAAGGCAAACATCATTATATCGACCATGCATTATGTACAAGTCAGATAAGGCAAACATCAGGCAAACATCATTATATCGACCATGCATTATGTACAAGTCAGATAAGGCAAACATCATTATATCGACCATGCTTTATGTACAGGTCATATAAGACAAACATCATTATATCGACCATGTGTATTTAAAGCCCTTTTGTTTTAGTAACAAACAAATTTCGCACTTTAAGGAAGTTCTCTTTAATTTAGAGGAGTTATCGGATTTTAGTTATTGTTTTTAAGCATCATACGATCGTACGTATATAATGTAAATGGTTTACGTTTCCTCCTCGCTCATGTTTTACTATATATTTAATATTTATATTTCTACACATAAGATGTTTACACTGTCCTCTGATATATTCCCAGTAAAAGCGTCATCCCACGAAATCTCAATACTGACATTATATATATATATATATATATATCTATATCTATATCTATATATATATATATATATATATATATATATATATATATATATATATATATATATATATATATATATATATATGGCTGTGTGTGTGTGTGTGTGTGTGTGTGTGTGTGTGTGTGTGTGTGTGTGTGTGTAGCCAGAATTTTACTGTGCTGAAATTCACCATCGAATACTTTTCTCCCCATAATTTATCGTTGGGGCCTGAATATTGTTTGTAATGTATGTTGCTGCTACGAGAGTTGAACGTACGTTCTTTCTTGTACAGGCCCGACATGAGTTTTAAGCTGAGTAGTTTTCCTGTTTCAAAGGGATATGCGTGCATTGGCATTGGTAATTAAAATATATCCGAATGTATACAACTTAAAGAACATAAAATTATCATGTACGGTGTATCCTGGAATCGTCAAATCATTGCATTTTAATATGTGTTCCTCAGGTGTATATGGTATTACTACCGGATTTGGAAAGTTCGCCGACACTGTCATCAGCATGGATAAATTGGCGTAAGTTAACCTTGATAAAGAGAGAGCGCTTCGAGACTTTGACGGAAGTGTATTATTGTATTTAGTCATCTGAATTTCGCTCGGTATTTTACTTTTCTAGATCTGATATGTGCTTCATATTGTATGATTTGCTATCAACAACAGACGACCTTGCGTCATGTATATTTGTTAAATTTCCACCTGCAAAGAAAGGGATGTATGTAGGTTTCCAAACGTCGTCAATCGCATTTTCTTCACTTACTATGACGAGAAAACACGTATAAACAAAATGAATATTGCATTGCTTATAAAACGCATTAGGGATAGTTAAATGTATCTTGGGTGTGCTATCTAAGGTAGTTCAACATGTAAGTTGGTCAAATACAATCTTTAAAAAATAATTTTACCAACGAAGAACTTTACAGTGTAATCAACTTTATATTCCTAGCCGATTTCTGAGCAATGTTTAACATCACAATGTAACATTATGCATGTTTCAAAACGGGATGAACAAGCAAGCTATTAAAATGTACAATTCATATTTCAGAGAGCTACAGGAAAACTTGATTCGATCTCATGCTTCAGGTACAATTGCAATATTTGCCACAGGAATATTGTTGACAACAGTTTAGTTGACAAATAGAAGACAGTCCATCATATATTTAAATAGAAAATGAAATTACCAAATAAGTAAATTAATGCTCCAAAGAAAAGATTGATGAGTTTTGCAACATATCGTCTTTAAGAATCATAACACTTTCCACAAAATTAGAAGAGTTACTCCTGCAGCATAAGGAAGCCCTATTTATGTATACTCGCAAAGGACAGTGTTCGTTATTTTATCGATTCATCAGCTGTTAAGCAATTTGTGCATGCGAACCCGAGCTGCCCACCATCTGGAATCATCAAACTATTTTGGAGATCTTACAATTGTGATAAGGAAGATCTGTATCAATTTAAGTTTCAAAATGTATTCAAAGGTGAAAGTCAGGGCAACTGTAAGAAAATAATTGTTTCTGCACAATAACACGAGTTCTCCAACATACAGAGTTAGCAATCTTTGATGGTGCCTGACACTAGGGGCAAGGAGGAATCGGGCTTATTTTGGAGTCACTGTGACTGAGATAATATATCGTTAGCTCTACATTACATACATCTGCCAAACATTGAGTATGGGTTAGCAAAAATGGTCATGAATTTTGGGATCAATCGTCAAAAGTCAAAATACTGTGACCAAAAAAGGAAAAGTGGTTTCCAAGCAATAGCTTTAGTTCCACTCTACATACTTTGACTAAAATTTATGAATACCTTACACTTGTAATAAGAGACAATTGTACTATTTTGGAGTTAAATGTCTAGGTTACTGTGACTGAAAAAGAATGTTTTATGAACACAAATGTCAGTTATTTTTTAAGCCCGGAATGGAAAAATAAACTGCCGTTCACCGTATTATTGTTGTTTTTCAATACTTGACAAATTATCTTTTCGTATTTGAAAAATAAATTTGAGAGTAAAACTTTTCTAAACAAAGTCCTATATTTAGATTGATTTAGTTTGTAATTTGTTAATGATAGCTTGTTTCCGTGATTATAGTAATTAACTGTTTACCTTATTTTCTAATTGCCAATAATATTTGTAGGAGTGGGTATCCCATTATCTCCGGAAAGGACCCGCATGTTGATGGCAGCAAGAATCAATATCTTGGCGAAAGGCTACAGTGGCATATCTCTTACCACACTCAAGAAATACATTGACGCGTTTAATGGTATTAAAAAAAGAGCATTGTATTTTTCTTTCACATTTTGTATTAATGTCATGACAAATTAACTCTGAAGTAAATATTTTCCTTTATCTCTATATGCTCATAAAGCCTGATCTTTTATTGTACAAGAATACCATAAATTATTGTATTTTGTGTCCTGCATACTTAAAACTAAGTCAGTGAATTCTAGCTCTCTAAACCACCCTCTGTTCTAAAGTTATATCCTGGACCATCAAAATATTCCCTTGTCTTCAAACACATGCCATATGTCCTATAAAACTTTTACCCCTTTAGTCCACCAGTCCGCCTAGAAATGGTCTTTAATGGAATAATTGAACGACGATATTCATCTGTATATTCCACTTGATTTTCAACATTTCTTTAACTTTAAAAAGAAGAAGAGGGTAGAAGTGTATATATATATATATATATATATATATATATATATATATATATATATATATATATATATATATATATATATATATATATATATATATATATATATAATAATATATTTATAACTTTTCCTTGTGTACTGTATAGTCTCCTGTCTGCCTTGGATCCCAGAGAAGGGCACTGTAGGGGCTAGTGGGGATCTAGCCCCACTTGCGCATCTTGCACTTGGAATGATGGGAGAAGGGAAGATGTGGAGCCCGCGGAGCGGTTGGGATGCTGCTAAGCATGTACGGTCGTTTAACAACTGTTACATTTGTCCCTGTGATAGCTGATTATGTTAACTTATTGAATGTTTTGCAGGACTTAATATTTCATTGTTGTGTCTTTTTTTTCTTGTGTTGTCAATGATAGCCCTTCAAGATTTCAGATACGATATGCAAAACGATTCTTCTTCACTATTGAAATAAATGAAAAAACTATTATGTATTCTGACAAATATTGTATGAGGATAAAGGACCTAATTGTTCGCTGCTTAATATACTTACATTGTTATATATCAAATCATATTAACATCCATTCATTTCGGTATGTTTGTCATACGTACAATGAAAAACACACATACCTTTTGAAAAGGTTACACTTTATTGTCCTCTCTGTTGCTGAAAATTAAATTCAACAACAAAGTCAATAATACAAATAGCAATTAATATTAGTAATCAACAAGTACCCTACCTCCGACGCGCATCATATGTCCGAAAGATTTCTACTAGTCTGAATATGGCATACGCAAATATTAGTATTGTAGAAAGTGCAACACACACACACACACACACACACACACATATATATCTATCTATATATATATATATATATATATATATATATATATATATATATATATATATATATATATATATATATATATATATATATATATATATATATATATATATATTTTATTAACAAGGTTCTTGAGTCCAACAACATAGAGCCGATCAAGCTCGGGCCAAAGGAGGTAAGATTTTTGTAGAACTAGTTATCATCATTAATTACTGAGGAAATACTTAGATGAAACAACCATATAAGAACTACCGACCAGTATTTCTAAAATTGTATTTGCACATCCAGGTTTTAGAAATAAATACCAAAACATTGATATTAATGTATGAGACTTTTAAGTTGAGTGCATGAAAAATCATACTGATGGTTGATTTCTCTTGTAAAGACTGAAAAAGTCGATGTCAGTGTCAATATAACGAAGCGGATGGATTATATGTAAGGAAGTGAACCTCATTATAGTTTCTTTAATGAAGGGTTTGGCGTTGATCAATGGAACACAGCTGATTACTTCCATAGGAGCAGAATGTAAGTACCATCACAATTTATTACAAATCATTTATTGAATATAGGCATTCACCCCAGATACGATATAAAAATGAACTGGCTTATTAGTAGAATTTAGGATCAGGATCGGGGTCGGAAGTATGTATGCGGTAACTGTTGTTACTTCATTATATGTCCCAATCATAGGAACATTAAAAGGTGATTTTCGTCTGAGTAATTTTAAATCTTTTCACCTCGATACATTCATTTTGAAGATAAAAAGATGGATTATCCATTAAGATATATGAAAGATTGTGCAAAGATAAATAAAGATGCGAGATTAAGGGGAATGCGGTGGGCGGGTAAATCTAAGTTAATCATGATAATAAAGTAATGTGTTATTGCTTTCATTCTTATTGATTTCCGTTGCTGATAGCAATGTTTATATTATAGCTTCTCATGCTGCTGCTGCTACAAGTACTGAAACAGTATGAAATTACGTTTTACATTTGCCAATTTATGTTGATGTCCTTTGTTTTTAATTTATCCTTTGCTTATATGCACTGCATAACAATCAGTAGCGTAAAACAATGAATTTGAAACCATTTATTTAACAAACAGGTATTGAAAGAGCACAAGCTCTATGCAGGCAAGCAGATGTTATTACCGCTCTCACCCTTGAAGCCTTGAAGGGGACTACTCGCGCCTTTGATAGCAGTGAGTGTTCAGTCAATATACAGAGAGATACATGGTGTGGGTATATTTGTGTGTTCAGACCTACGAACAAGATATGGCCGACGGACAGAAATTTGACGATTACCTGTCCTACAAACATCAATTCAAAGATAATTACTGGCAGGCGCAAATGAATCAAATAATATCATACAATATTTAGTAATATGCCAGTATATATTTCGTACAAGGTGCAACCTATGACATTTTTAAAATTCTGCAATAATGTTTAGTTTTGTGTTTGTTGTGTCTGTTAAAAAAACGGACTGACAAGTTTTAGCACTGCCAGATTCTTAAAGTGATCAATAGTCAAATATTTACTTGTAGATATCCACAGAGTAAGACCTCACAAGGGCCAGATAGAGGTGGCTGCAAGATTACGCTCACTTCTTGACTCCGCAATTCATCCTTCTGAAATTGCAGGTTAGTAAGTCTGTGTGAAGACTCTGAAAAGAAAGAGCTCGGAAGTGTTGCTTCTCATTCCCTATATTTTGAACGCGTTGTCCATATTCAATTTCGATACTGATTTGATTACACGTATCCACTGATGTCATGGAAGTCTTTTTACAGATGAGTATGACCTAACCCTAATTTGTATTATCGCTCATTACAATGACAATGCTATTATTTATAGTATGTGAAAATCAATACGAACAATTAAACTTGCGATTAAGAACAACTAGAGGTTTAATTTCTAGGCTAAATGATGAAATCAATAAAGAGTTATTTGGAGTGCTAATGTACAATTGATAAATATGTCACTTCAATAAACACTAATTACAATTTACAATCCATTAAGTATCAAATGTGGTTGAAGGGCTTTTATATTTCTCTGCCAAAATACATTTGACATACATTAGTGTACCATATAAGTTTCAGAGAGTCTATAATTTCGACTGATAGTAATAGCTCAACTAGTAGTTAAGTAATGAAATTTCGGGGATATATATCTAACTAGTATCTAACTAACCTGAACGTTTTCGACTCTTAATTAGTCTTTTTCAAAGGCATATACAAAACATAGACAAGACAAACAAATAAAACAGTAAAACCGCAGTGTTTGCAAAACTTTACATGGCTGTTTCTACAGGAATGAAACCTTTAAATGTATTATGTTTCAACTAGTTTATATCAACTTGTTGCGGCTACTGGGAAATATTTGTATTAACGTAGAAATCGATGAAATTTGCAAATAGGTCCGGAATGTCGATTGGAGAGAAGGTAGTTGGAAGTGGTGTACATTTGTTCCTTGACATTATCTTGTTAGTAATCTCGAATAGCTCTTTGCAGCTGGAACTTTCCGTGATCTTAGTACTGTAGTGGGCTGATTTCGCTGCATGGACTATGCAGTTCATCGTGTGTTAAAATTAAAGCAAACAAGTTCCTGTAATTGATTTTAATTAAAAGAAAATGCCGTTTTCAATGTAAAAGAGTCACTTTAATTACCATAAAAGGTCTTCCTGTAAGATCACAAACCAAACTAAAGTATCCATATATAATTATTTTTACTACGCACACATATCAGTCTAGTCATGGTAAACAATATAAACCTTATGTTAAAGAACGTAATTTTGGAGCTGTATTTTAATTAACATGATATTTTCTTCCTTAATCATTCAGAGAGCCATAGAGCTGGTCAGCTAGTCCAAGATGCATACACGCTGAGATGCGCCCCACAGGTATGCATTTATACTTACACAAAAAGGGTAACTTGTACTGTAATTCCGCTATGCGTATTGACGTATGTTTAGTTCTTCTGAGAATCGACTTTTATCAAACTTTTGGACGCCTTGCGATTGCGGTAGAGAAGAAGCCATCTGCGTTTGGGATCTAAAACTGCCAGGTGAAAGTCATGTGAATAATATAAGACACGTTATATTTCCACAATGATAGCAGTTATAGATCAAAAACAAATCTAACCTTGTGGATACTTGAACTTAGGGCTAAGAGACAACCTATAAATTTTGGGTCCGAAACACGAAGGATCAACGACTGCATAATGGTTATTGATACTATGGAATAGATTAAACAAACAATTAAATACAAATTTTAAAAAGAGGACTTGGAACTAAATCTAGGCCTAATCAGGTTTGTGTTCTTGACATTTTAAAATATTTCAGTGAATCATAATCACAAAATTGCATGCCTCTATACCTAAGTGATTACAGGCTATGATCACAGCCATGATACCAGTTACATAATATTAGACGTGCAAGTACTTTTTGACATTTGTTTTCCTCAGGAGATTCTTTTGCAATAGTAAGGACATTAATTTGCCTTCTATGACCTCAATGTAAAGAACAACTCAATTTTGCCCCAGTAAGTACGCTTAACATGAATCATTTAAAAATGCGTCTTAATTGCATTATTCCAGCTTTATATGTCCGGTTACATGGATATTTATAGAAAATATCTGAAATACTGATATTGTATATTCTAAAATTAATATGCTCTTGGGTAAATTAAATAGAAAACTCAGAATACTATTAATTGCACTGATAAAATAAATGCATCTTTTGTATCGTAATAGGTGCACGGTATAGTGAACGACACCGTGGATTTCGTCAGAGGTGTCTTAAACACAGAAATCAACAGTGCTACAGATAATCCAGTATCCTTCCAAATATCAGCCTTGGGCAGTTTAAATCTACGCTTTTTATTTGATACGAAGTGTACAGTAGGTTCGAACTCCAAATGGAACTGATTCTCTTCAGTTCTGGGTTCAGACTGTTAAGGAGAATGAAACTGAGAACGCCGCGGAGACCACTAACCTTGAATGGACAAATAAAAATGCCCCTGTATGTGGCAAAAATAGTATCGAAAGCACTATCGCATATATAGAGTGAGCGCATTCCGTTGGTACTATGCAGACCACAGTTAACTGAACAATCGTCTAAGCTAAATAATGAAAAAATAATACGTAAAGATTATTAAAGCAGATTCATTGGCATCATGAACATAAACTCAGATCCACGTTTTGTTTGATAGACGATGCCAATATTGAATATATTCGTTACATTGTATAAATAGTTTAACACAATAAATTATTCCTTAGTTGTGTTCAGATACTATTTGTGGATTCTGGTGAGGTACTATCGGGAGGAAACTTCCATGGAGAATATCCAGCAAAGGTACGTTACAGATCCTCTCCAGAGAAAGGATAACACCGATTATCAGCGATGTGTGAATTGCTAGAATCCGTCTTGATTGTGAACTATCTTTTCCAGAATTGCTGAATATTATTGCTCAAATATATTGTATTCACGATTAGTGATAGGTAAACTTTTCCATTAAAATTTTAAACGTTTCTGAAACCATACACTATTGAAAATATTTATATACATTATGAACTGTATTTACCAAGAAGGTAACCATTTATTGACTATAAATTCATCTAAAACAGTAAGCTACATTATCATAATAACTGCAAGCAACATCTCTATGTGCCGTATTATAAAGGGATGTAGCAATTTAATAAAGACAAACAGTCTATTGTAGTCATGTGATGAATAGAACATAAAACTCACGTTCATCAAACACACCATTTATACAACTCTTTGAATAGGACTGAATGTATATGCCTCTTGCGACAATGAATGTATATGCCTCTTGACTTCTGGTGTATTCCTCTCTTTTCTCAAAGGTCATGGATTACCTTGCCATCGCTGTCCATGAGCTGTCTAACATCAGCGAGCGGAGAATAGAGCGTCTAGTTAATCCAGGTAGAGCAAATATTATGTTTTGAAGTTCGAGTATTATTTATTGGCGTTTGAATACTTGACACTTAAAAACAACACATTTTTTTATTGGAAGTAGATATGGCGGCAGACAATAGTGGATAATACCGGTTGATAAGCGAACTAAAATAAAAAGTTATATTCAGGTTGCATTTGTTTTGATACATCTACAATAACTCACGCCCTTCTAGTTATGATTAATATACATCTAGTATGGCATTATGCTAATAAACCAATCGTTATTTGTGTTCAATATGCATGTATCATGGCACTGTGCGAATCAACACATACACTAATGTAAATCGCCAACTTCATGTTGAATCTTTCAAAGAAGTTATATTATGGCACTATCCGGATAACCCAATGTAGTAAAATAATTAATAATACTTTTCTCTAGCCTATAGCAAGCTGCCTGCATTCTTGACGCCAGATGGAGGTCTGAACTCTGGATTTATGATCGCACATTGCACAGCAGCTGCGTTAGGTTAGTATGTATATATATATATATATATATATATATATATATATATATATATATATATATATATATAGAGTATATATATATATATATATATATATATATATATATATATATATCGGTTGAAGCATTTGACAGCCGAAGTTTGTGAAGAATCATGACCTTGAGGCTAACCGATCGCAATAGGCGCAATCTATTAATTGTCTTGCTTGCATTCTGGTAATGTTTAATTCAATTTTTGACAATTGTACTCAGATAATTCACTGTTCTACTATCCCATTTGTACATTGAAGATTTTATATAAATGACTAATTTGAAAGTACATATCATTCAAGCATAAGGGAAAAGTATCCTGGAAGAAAAATCGTTCTATTTCACCGGGGCACTGAAACGTAACATTGGAGAAACAAATGTTTCTCATTTAAGCCATATTTGTTGATAAATGCCACATCAGGTCAAAATGCCATTCATATTCATTGCTTCATGAACATTAAGGCAGCCCTTTATACTATTATATAATTTTATCACCTTTATAATGTTATCATGTGGGTAAATATTTCTTTGAAACATCTTCTGTACGTATCAAGTATCAGAAAACAAGGTTCTGTGTCATCCTGCATCCGTGGACACTCTAAGCACCAGCGCTGGAACCGAGGATCACGTTTCTATGGGTGGGTTTGCAGCCAGGAAGTGTTTGACTGTTGTGGAACACGTAGAACAAGGTACAGAGTAAACGATTCTTCGTTTAATAATTGTTTTTAATATAACATATCTAAACTTTCAATATCATTTTGAAATCATGGTTGATATGGCAGACAAATTGACAAAGTAGTCTAAAACATTCTGTCTGGTTTTGTCATATTTGCAGTGGAAGTGAATGATTTGTGGTAACTTATGTTACCTGTGAAGTTAAGGTTTTCTAACCAAAACTTGTGTTAGATAATTTGGTTTGCAATATATAAGTATTTAACACAAACATTTGGTGATGTAACAGTGGTTAATGGTAAAATTTATCACGTTGAACATGCCAAAAATTTTCGCACAACCGCTTCTCATTAGGTGTGTTTATTTTCTCTAAGATAATACGGCGATACGCTCAGTGTTATTTTCATTTGTATCTTTCCACAGTGTTGGCGATAGAATTGCTGGCATCTTGTCAAGCAATTGAATTTTCGAGACCTCTGAAGACCACTGCACCCCTAGAAGCTGTCTACAAAACAGTCCGTAACGTTGTTGCGTAAGTATGTTTACTTGGAATACTGTTAGAGGTGCTACCAGGTTTAGTGGATTTTATGATTCAGTCCAAGCCAATCGTGTCACGGACTAGAGAAAATTGTTTAACAACCAAAGAAATAATGCGTGATTCAGGCACATTAACGAAACTTTAAGTATCTCTAAAGAGTAACATGGTCCTAATCGTAAGGCCAAAAGTAACGCCAGTTATGTTTGTGTCGACAAAGACGGGCAAGTGTAGTTAGCGATCTATCATTTACATTCAGCCAGATTGTTGCTTCTTGTCATAAAATATTACGAAATGACTACAGTTTACGAAAATACTATACTTCTGTCACCACAAGTAATAAATGATGTAAAT
Organism: Megalonaias nervosa; assembly: GCA_016617855.1. Taxonomy (NCBI): domain Eukaryota; kingdom Metazoa; phylum Mollusca; class Bivalvia; order Unionida; family Unionidae; genus Megalonaias; species Megalonaias nervosa. Next base: position 20,234 of record JAECUM010042280.1, read on the forward strand.
CAGACTGACATCATAAAGAATCGACCATAAGCAGAGAGAGAGAGAGAGAGAGAGAGAGAGAGAGAGAGAGAGAGAGAGAGAGAGAGAGAGAGAGAGAGAGAGAGTCACAGATAATTTGTACACTGGATTACGTTTACTGCGACAAGGTCTATCTAGCGTTATGGGGACTTGATTCTATTCGCGCGAGAGAGATATTCCTCACTAACAATTTATAAAAAAGGATTACGTGCCTTGCGAATAGGTCTATTTAGCGTCATGTCAACGGCATTCTAATCGTGGTATCTAGATACACATCGTTTACAGCTTTGGTTGAAATGACAAAATAACAAGTAAAACCGGAAGTTCAATGTGAGTTTATTGCCGATTTCATAGGGAAATATTTTGTCTTCCTCCTTGAAAAAAATTGTATTTAGATCAAATAGCTACAACATACGCAACGGTGAATTATTTCGTGATGGAATAATGTAAAGCCTATATTTGTTTACAGTCCATGGACGAAAGACAGATTCATGGCTCCAGATATAGAGGCCGCAACAAAGTTGCTTCGAGAAGAAGAGGTATGATGTATACTATCCTATTCTCTTTATCGTATCACATATAAAGCAACAATTGGTAAACTTTGGTTATAGTCAAATAGTTGCAGATAGAAAACGAGACTTTGTTTTGGGAGGTTAAATATTCAACACAGTTGGTTATTCGCTACAAAGGCAGGCAAAAATGAAAACACCCAAAATATTCAGATCGTGTGGAATTTCTCTAAGAATGGACTTCGGTGAATAATTGCTTGAGCTTTAAATTTCCCTAATAAAAATAGGAATCCGCAAAATTGCAAATATAATCTTTATTACACGTTAGTCGACTATGGTTTCCAAAGTAACACAGGAAGGTATTTTTGATAATCACTTATTTTATGGCAGGCCCGTTCCTTTGCAATCAATAGCAAAGAAAAAGAAGTGACATATAGATCATAGATAAGACAGAATACAAACGTTTTAAAAGCAGTAAATAAAAGAGAAGAGATACTTTGCTTGTTGGATGCCATATTCTTTCAAATGAATGAACTATGGTAAATGATCTAAATATAAATTTGCATGTATCCATGATGTTTCTTGCATCAAGAGATATAACGTTATAAACGAGTAATACAATTCTTAACAAATAATAGAAGAAAGATCGT